>CM035432.1:65716451-65976451 GCA_020310875.1 Ceratopteris richardii | reverse complement strand
ATTTGGAGCCCTCAAGGTGAGGTAAAAAAAAATGACTAGCATAAGCATCTACACCATCTCCTTGTCATCTCCACTAATATTCACACCCAAAAGCCTTCTAGATATAGAGAAACTTGCACGGGATATTGTGTCTTCTTCATTTACCCTTGCATCTTCTCTCACCTCATGACCTTCCACTTCTTGTCCTTTGTCCTTCCATTGCCCTTGGTGCTCCAAATCACTCCATATGGATAAGGTGGTGCCTTTTTTGAGCACTCGAGCCCTTGACTCATATTTTGGCTTTTATCCAAGCCATAATCACATAATCTTGCACCTTCGTTTTCAACACTCCCCCTTAAGGTTATGAATGTAGTGTCTATATCTTCAAGACATAACCTTCCTTACAAGATGATTAACATTTTTATACTTACATAGATGCTGAAGAGGTAATGATGAGAGGTGAGTATGTGTAAAGCCTCACAATTGGAGTTTTCCATAAGTTCTATAACTTTCAACACTCCCCCTCAAACTACAATTGGATCATCTTCCTTTGTCTTTGGATCATCTTTGTCTTTGTGTATGGCTATAATATTTGCATCTCCTTTCGAGCTTGTGATGGTTGTCATGCTTTCTTTCAACTTGCCTTCATGCCTTCTTTTATGTATCATGGCTGCTCTTTGCCTTCTAAGCGCTCCTTCCATAAAGATGGCTACTAATAGTCCTTTGAAATTACCTTTTATGGCTCTCTTGCTCTTTCTTTGAGCCTTGTTGCACTCTCTTTTTTGGACTCTTCTTGGATCTTCCAATCCTTGCAAGCTAACTCCCCCTTGCTTCAAAAACTTTTCTTCATGCTTCTTGTATGCTTGTAAACATACAAAATCAATAATGGAATGATCATACATGAACTCTTTCATGAGTTCCTCTTCATGTGAACCATTCATAGCTTACATATCAACAAGCTTTCTTCATCACCCACGAAACAAGATAGGAAATCCTCAATAATTTAAAAGCTCATCCACATTATCTACATGCTTCCTCGAGGTTCATAATGGGAGACTTTTTCTTGAGTTCCACATTTCCTCCTTTGCTTTTATGCTATCTCTGAAAGAGAAAGAATTCCACTAACTTTACAAGAATTATGCAAGCCATACTTACTCTTTTGTTTGTTGGCTATTTTCCTTACAACAATTTAATGTCAATGGCTGAAATGCTCCCAAGCGCGTAGCACATTAACCTTGCTGTCTTCAACCACCCTCAACATCAACAATGGTGTTTCTTGCGCGTAACAAGGTTTGCCATTCCTCTTCGGATTGCCACTCTCTTTGGTGGTCTTACTCGGCTCAATCTTTGACTAGACCTTCACTTGGTCTTCGGTGTTTCATGCATCTGCCTATTTTCTAAATAGTTTCCTACTTTTTGATAACTTAAATTTAGTCGACCAGTTTTGAAAAACTTGCCCTTTTTGTAAAAGGTGACTAAATTTTCCATTACAGAAAAACCTGGCCACTTCTTACGGACGAATTGTTGATGGACGACGATGAATGGCAATTGGGGCTGGCCATCATAAAGGCACGATAAAGACCTCTTCTTTTGAAGGAATCTCTGCCAAATACCAGAATTTGGAAGATAGTGACAGTGGAGAAAACGATTAAGTGGACCAAAGTGTGAACTTTCCACTCATCCTGCAAAGGGAAGAAACTAATTTTGTCCCTTTTCGCTATCAACCACCCCTACAAGTACCAAAAAACCATATAAGAAGACCTCTCCATCAAAGGAGGGGGGATAGATAGAGAGACACTAGAGGAGGGAATGCACAGCCCTTGAGCATGAGCGGATCAAGCATTGTACTCTACTTTTGTGTGTGTAGAGCACTTAGCCCATCACTAATACTCCACTAGTAGAGAATAGGAATCAGCTACCTTAGGGCTGTGAGTGTCAGTCCAAGCATTGATTCGCTATTCTTTCGAGTAAGCTAGTGTGGATAAGTTAGTCTTTGTGAGTGTATACTTTGTAGGATTGAGGTTCAACAAGAAGAGTGTTTTTGTATACTTATGCATCCAAGTTGGCTACCTAAAAGTTTGTACTTTTTATCTTCTTGAGTTGTGTATACTCAATAATTTAAGCATCTTTTCCCTATTATCATTGTGTGTTACTGTATGTAATATTCTTCTTTTTTGAGCTTTCAAATTGCAACCCATAGTGCATATCGCACTTAAGAGAACACGCCACATAGAGCAATAGAACAAGAAATTGATCTCCCATAAGAAAACATCTACAAGTTTTGAAGACATTGATGGAGAATCAAACGGTTCTGAAAAGAGCCTTGATGAAGAACTTGAATTGCCCTCTATGAAGATTCAAGGAGTAAGAAAGGCATATGCAAATCATACAACAAGAAGAAGTGCCCCAAAACCAAGAAGATTTGAGAGGATGTGAAATTCAATGCATTGATTAACATATGATAGCTACATGGCTCATCATTATGCCTAATGACCAAGGTAATACAAGATGTTGAACCTTCTTGTTTTGAAGATGCAATTGGAAATGAAGATTGGGAGAAAGCCATGGATGAGGAGATGGTTGCACTCTATGGAAATGAAACATGGAACATGGTGCCATTGCCAAAGGAAAAAAACCAATAGGTTGCAAGTGGGTTTACAAGGTAAAGCATAATGAAAGTATAAAGCATGATTGGTTGCAAAAGGATATGCACAAACATATGGCATTATCTACTCTTAGGGCACTTGTTGCATTAGCTACAACAAAAGGATGGATTTTGCTTCAGATGGATGTGAAGAATGCTTTCTTACATGGTGAGATGCAGAAAGAAGTATGCATGGACCAGCCATAAGGATATGAGGATTCAAAGCACCCGAAATATGTTTGTAGGTTGAAAAAGGCATTGTATGAGCTTATACGTAAGGGAAGGTGATGATGGCATCATGATTGTGGCCATTTATGTTGATGACATGATTGTAGGTGGTGATAATGAAGAAAGTATTAAAGAGGTAAAGCAACTCCTTATGCAAGAATTTGACATGAAAGATCTTCATGTGTTGCACTACTTTTTGGGCATTGAGTTTATACATACAGAAATGCGTATATGGCTTTCCCAAAGGCAATATGCATTGAGTATGCTGCGGAAGTATGGAATGGCTGATTGTAAGCCAATTTCTATGCCATTAGATCAAAATTTGTGTATAACTCAAAATAGGGCCCTACAATTTTATTTTTTTTTTATAGAAGGCCAAAATTGGTCTCGAGGACCAATCCCACAAATTAGTGTTTTTAAGAGTTCTTTTGAAGAAAGTGGTCTTCGTAAGAATCCATCCGAAGCAAAAGAGGTCCAACAACTCATTTTTCCAAAACAAACTAAATTCTCCGATTCGCCCCTGGAAGGCAAATTTAAGAAAGGACCCACTAGAAGCGGTTGAGCAAGCAGAAAATAGAGTCGAGATAAAGAGACAAAGAAAAGGAGTGGAGGGATAAAGAGACAAAGAAAAGGAGTAGAGGCAAGAGTACCGGACGTGGCAGAGCCGTGACAGAACCCACAGAGTACCAGACTTGCAGAGTACCGGACTTGGCAAAGAAAAGTGAGAGTGAAGGAGTGGTGGAGTAATCGCTCCACAGAGAGCCGCTTATATAAAGGAAAGAGACCCGAAGGCAAAAAACACATCACAAGGGAGATACAAGGACTCTGAGAGAGATAAGATTTGTGAGAGGGAGGATACTGGAAGAAGGTGCAGCTATTCTCAATCTGGGAAGCTCAGTCACGGAGTTAGACAAGAGGCTCTGGTCTTGTCAATGTGGACAAGCAGAGTAAGTCTACAAGACTGAGTGCTCGGTAGAGACCGGTGCACTTCACCCGCCCTCGAGCGAATTGAGTTGAGTTCTGAAGGAAGATTGTGAGTTTGTCAGAGTAGGAGCTTCCCTTTGCTCCATCTATCGTGAAATTTCAGCCTATCTTGTATCTTGTATATTATCATGCTTATGATAACGAAGTGATGCTTCTGTGATTCTGTGCTCACCTTCTTCTGTTAAGTTTGTGGTTTTGTGGAGTTTGAGGTTTTTTTTGTAATCTTTTTTTTTAATGTGCAAAGCATCTCATAGTGCATACTGCACTCAGAAAAAGAACCCATCTCGAGCACAGGAGAACAAGAATTCCCTCTACAAATGCTCAATTTGGCATGCACGGTGGGACTTGCTTTGCATTTTTCTGTAAGATTGTATTTTTTCTCTCTTGTTTAGAACTGTTTAAAAAAATTAAAAATTATAAAATAAAAAAAATAAAAAAAAAAAATCAATCTTGTTTCCTAAATATTAGTCTTAATAGCGTTAGTCTTTCAAATTTGTTTTTTAGGAAATTAGTCCTTAGAATTCGTCCTTAGAATTCTTTCCCCAAATTTCGCCCTTAGATTTCATCTTTCGCAATTTCATCCTTAGTTTTCATCCTTCAAAATTTTGTCCTTAGCATTCAGCCCTCAAAATTTGTCCCTCAAAATTCAGCCCTCAAAATTTGTCCCTCAAAATTCAGCCCTCAAAATTTGTCCATCAAAATTCAGCCCTCAAAATTTGTCCCTCAAAATTCAGCCCTCAAAATTTGTCCCTCAAAATTCAGCCCTCAAAATCCAGCCCTCAAAATTCAGCCCTCAAAATTTGTCCCTCAAAATTCAGCCCCCAAAATTCAACCCTCAAAATTTGTCTTCTAACGTAATCTTTGCATTTCGCTACGCTTTTTCGTCCTTGTTTTTTTTTTTTTAGCTTAGTCTTGCTTCTCGCTTCACTTTTTCATCCTTGTTATTTTTTGGCCTTCATCCTTGATCAAGACCAGGTTGAGGGTTTAATTCAAGTACTTGATGGTCGTCTATGACTCATACGCGATCTCATAACGGGGGATCTCTGAGTCGAGTGAAAACGCCCATCAAGAGCTACCACAGAAGAACTGTTCATTATACCCCTCCTAGGGTACCTCCCAACCCTCTTCCACTTCCGGTTGGATCTTCATCTTCATCTTCATCATCAGAGGAGCTACTTGCCCTCAACAATAGCACAAGGAGAATGGCATACGATTTAGCCGCACTTCTATCTCGAATCAACATAAAATTTCCAACCTTCAAAGGAGCTTCTCACGAGGACCCAGATGCAGTTTATAATTTATTTATTTAAAAAAAAAAAAAAAACACACACACACACACAACACACACAGCAAGCATTTCACTTAAGTGATGGGCACTCTCCCAGACGGAGAGTGCAGTAGTGGCGGGTAACCTGTATAACTCAAAATAGGGCCCTACAATTTTATTTTTTTTTCATAGAAGGCCAAAATTGGTCTCGAGGACCAATCCCACAAACTAGTGCTTTTAAGAGTTCTTTTGCAGAAAATGGTCTTCGTAAGAATCCATCCGAAGCAAAAGAGGTCCAGCAACTCATTTTTCCAAAAAAGACTAAATTCTCCGATTCGCCCCTGGAAGGCAAATTTAAGAAAGGACCCACTAGAAGCGGTTGGCAAGCAGAAAAGAGAGTCGAGATAAAGAGACAAAGAAAAGGAGTGGAGGGATAAAGAGACAAAGAAAAGGAGTGGAGGCAAGAGTACCGGACGTGGCGGAGCCGTGATGGAACCCACAGAGTACCGGACTTGCTGAGTACCGGACTTGCTGAGTACCGGACTTGCTGAGTACCGGACTTGCTGAGTACCGGACTTGGCATAGAAAAGTGAGAGTGAAGGAGTGGTGGAGTAACCGCTCAACAGAGAGCCGCTTATATAAAGGAAAGAGACCCGAAGGCAAAAAACACATCACAAGGAAGATACAAGGACTCTGAGAGAGATAAGATTTGTGAGAGGGAGGATACTGGAAGAAGGTGCAGCTATTCTCAATCTAGGAAGCTCAGTCACGGAGTTAGACAAGAGGCTCTAGTCTTGTCAATGTGGACAAGCAGAGTAAGTCTACAAGACTGAGTGCTCGGTAGAGACCGGTGCACTTCACCCGCCCTCGAGCGAATTGAGTTGAGTTCTGAAGGGAGATTGTGAGTTTGTCAGAGTAGGAGCTTCCCCTTGCTCCATCTATCATGAAATTTCAGCCTATCTTGTATCTTGTATATTTTCATGCTTATGATAACGAAGTGATGCTTCTGTGATTCTGTGCTCACCTTCTTCTGTTAAGTTTGTGGTTTTGTGGAGTTTGAGTTTTTTTTTGTAATCTTTTTTTTGATTGTGCAAGGCATCTCATAGTGCATACTGCACTCAGAAAAAGAGCCCATCTCGAGCACAGGAGAACAAGAATTCCCTCTACAATTTGTTGATGCAATTGGATATTGCATCATGTGAAGCATTGAAAAATGCTACTATGTACAGGAAAATTGTGGAAAGTTTGATACATCTCACAATCACAATTATAGGGCTTGATATAAGCTACTTTGTAGGACTTCAAAGTCAATTTATGCAGGTTCCCAAGAAGCCACATTTAGATGCTTGGAGACACACTATGCGTTACGTGAGGGCTACTTTGGATTATGCATTGTTTTATGAGGCTCGTGTAGAATTTTAGGTTCATGGATACATCGATGCAGATTGTCCTGGAACTATCTCAGTCGACCTGCTAGTCAACTTCCCAGTCGACCTGAATCTTCTTTAGTCAACTAGTCTTCCACAGCCAATCTGCTCCTCAGTCGAGTCCAGTCAACTTGGCTTGTCATTTCCTCATCGCACAGTTCCACAGTCGATTGACAACAGTGCACTGTCTACCCTGCTGCCTATGCAAGAGTGAGTGTATATGGATAAGGGGGAGGGGGTGTTAGTTGCACTGTTGGAGTCCCTCCTTTGAGACCTTAAACTATTGCACTTCAAGTCACTGAAGAAGACCGGCCAAATCACAAGGAACCTCCATTGCTTCCTGAGCATATTCTTGCCAGCAAGTTTTGGGCTCCAACACAAATAGTCACACACACACACACACACACACACACACACACACACACACCCACACACACACACACACACAGATACATACATACATACATACATACATACATACATACATACATACATACATACATACATACATGCATGCATGCATGCATGCATGCATACATACATACATGCATACATACATGCATACATACATGCATACATACATACATACATACATACATACATACATACATACATACATACATACATACATGCATACATACATACATACATACATACATGCATACCTGCATACATACATACATACATACATACCTGCATGCATACATACATACATACCTGCATGCATACATACATACATACATACATACATACATACATACATACATACATACATACATACATACATACATACATACATACATACATACATACATACATACATACATGCATACATGCATACATGCATACATACATACATACATACATAAATACATAAATACATACAGATATGCACAGACATCTGCACAGAATTTGAATATGTTACAGTGTTTCCTCCCCAAAACCACTATAATAGAATTCACATGCTATTATTTTCATGCATCAACATTGTAAATAAAATCCAGTGACAGCATTTATAGATCAGATTTGAAGAGGTGGAATTATAAATCAGAACAGGAAGTTAATCTTTAGAATATTGAAAATAAAATGAGAGTGAACAGTCAATAGATACTAACCCATCCATTTCTGGCATCTGGATGTCCATGAAGCATGCATCAAATCTATGAGGCGGTTGAAGCTTTGTGATTGCAGCTTTGCCACTATCTGCACACTCTACATCAGCTCCATATTTCTTGAGAGCCCCAGCTGCAACTAGCCGGTTGATTCTATTGTCATCAACAACAAGGATATGCCTGCCTGACAAAAGATGATGCAAATTTTGTGGCTCTCTGGAAATGGCACTTTTCTCTTCATCACCATTTGGTATCAATATTTGTTCAAGACATGCTGCAATCATCCTAGCTCTCAATGGCTTCATTACAATGGTATCTTCAAAACCCATTATCTTAGCCTTTTCTAAATCTGCTGGTGTCATATGGGTCGCCATCAATATCATCTTGGGACAGCTGATATCTACCCTTGGAAATACCCTCTTTATTTTCTTTCTTGTTTCTTGCACAGCTTGAGGAAAACTCAATCCTGTTGAGAGGCCCCATGCATCCTTGTCAACGAGTACCATGTTGAAATCTCCAAACGAGCTAGCGGAAGGAAGACACAAATTGGAGCACGAGACAAGAATTAAAAAACGTTATCAAATTAACCTTATAAACTGGTAATGTGGCTGCACATGGGTACACCAATGACCTTTTTTTCCTCTGTGTGTGTGTGAGAGAGAGAGTGAGAGAGAGAGGGGGAGAGAGAGAGAGAGAGAGAGAGAGAGAGAGAGAGAGAGAGAATGCACATGTATTTACAGAGCACAAATCATACGTATTTATACCTGAAGTTGCACAGTGCATGCAAGGACTGGATTTCAAACATGCATCTATATGCTATTACTTCAAGCATAGACCAGACTAGTGTATATATCCATGTGAAACATGATGAAATTGTAGAATGCTCTTGCTCCCTAAACAGAAGATATTCTATTCTAGAGAATATATAACAGTACCTCACCTTGAATCACATCCCATTCTGACAGAGCAGCATGCACCAGTAAGTAAATCTACTGCCACGTTACAATCATTTGCTGTTTTGACACAGATCCCCAGTCTTTGCAAATGTTGCTTCGTCACTTCAGAGCGTAGGGGGCGTCCATCAACAATTAGAGCCTTCAGACCCTTAAATTTCACTGGAAGGCTTTCACCAAAGCAAAGTTTCAAGTTGCTGTCAGATGGAGAGTTTGAGGGGACTCTCCTCAACAGAACAGTAAATGTAAATGTAGAACCCACATTTTCAATACTGTCAAAACCCATTTGCCCACCCATCAAGTTTACAAGGCAGTTGCTTATACTCAACCCAATCCCTGTTCCACCGTGCATACGTGACGTTGAACTGTCTGCTTGCATGAATGGCTTGAATATCCTTGGTTTAGCTTGTGAGGGAATTCCAATTCCAGTGTCTTCAACGCTAATAAAAAGCTTCACCTCAGATGATTGAGACTCCAAAGAGGTACATGCATTTGATCGCTCATTTTCCAGCAGTACTTTGAACAGATCCCAGCTACTCCTTTTGTTTGCAGCATTGTAACCACTTAGTGTGCTAGACGAGCCAATATTTGAAGCTTTCAGCCAATCATATGGATCTTTTATTAAAGCATCATTGTTTGCCATCTGGATTGCCTCTATGTCCTCATGTAAGTGTACACAGACAAAAATATGCCCCCGCTCTGTAAACTGAATGGCAAAAGCACATGTGTCACAACAAATGGAAGTAGGTTTTAATAATATGTAAGAACACTGCAAATGTATTTGTACGTGCTCATAGTCAAAGATGGCATGCATAGGATCTATATAACATCATATTGTATGCATGTACATGAGTAAATCCAAATATAGTCATGCAACTTGCAAGTGTGTGAATTGTGTCTCTCTCTCTCTCTCTCTCTCTCTCTCTCTCTCTCTCTCTCTCTCTCTCTCTCTCTCTCTCTCTCTCTCTCTCTCTCTCTCTCTCTCTCTCTCTCTCTCTCTCTCTCTCTCTCTCTCTCTCTCTCTCTCTCTCTCTCTCTCTCTCTCTCTCTCTCTCTCTCTCTCTCTCTCTCTCTCTCTCTCTCTCTCTCTCTCTCTCTCTCTCTCTCTCTCTCTCTCTCTCTCTCTCTCTCTCTCTCTCCCTCCCCCTCTCTCTCCCCCTCCCTCCCCCTCCCCCTCCCCCTCCCTCTCCCTCCCTCCCTCCCTCCCTCCCTCCCTCCCCCGCCCCCCCCTCTCTCTCTCTCTCTCTCTCTCTCTCTCTCTCTCTCTCTCTCTCTCTCTCTCTCTCTCTCTCTCTCTCTCTCTCTCTCTCTCTCTCTCTCTCTCTCTCTCTCTCTCTCTCTCTCTCTCTCTCTCTCTCTCTCTCTCTCTCTCTCTCTCTCTCTCTCTCTCTCTCTCTCTCTCTCTCTCTCTCTCTCTCTCTCTCTCTCTCTCTCTCTCTCTCTCTCTCTCTCTCTCTCTCTGTGTGTGTGTGTGTGTGTGTGTGTGTGTGTGTGTGTGTGTGTGTGTGTGTCTGTCTGTCTGTCTGTCTCTGTGCCTCCCCCCCCTCCCTCCCTCTCCCCCCTCCCTCCCTCCCAACGTTGTGGGTTCGAGCCCTGTGATACAGCACACTACCGCAATTGGCAGACACAGAGGCCATCTACTTGTGTGGTTGATTGGATATGTGAATAGCTATGGAGGAGACATCAACCATCCAGGTCTTGCACGGCTCATTGATAGCTCCCTAATTAGAAATAGTGCACATCTTCCAATTTATTGAGGTGAGGAACTTTTCAATTGAAGAAGTGCAGCTGGCTGATCCTGGGTTGATATTCAACCACACAAAGATCAATGGTAAATTTCCCCAATAAACATACATACCTATGCATGCATCTCATTGAATGCAAGACATGGATAGATGCATCATGTATGCATGCAAGTATGTATGTACTTGTGTATTTATGTTACTGTGCAGATTGCATGGATGGTGAATGTTACTGTGCAGAATGCATGGATGGTGAATGTATGTGGCATGCATGCATATGCAGTCTCTGTATATGGTATGCTCCAAGTGTCTAATACTACACACATTCACATGACACTCGGGTATTTTTACATAACAGGAAAAACTTTACTACTTTTTTCACAGAATTTACCACAAGGTAGGCCATGATCTGCCATAAGAAATGTATGGATGGTGAACGTAGGTATGCCATGCATGCATAACGTCTTATTATTATTATAGAAAAAGATACATCAGGACATAGAAAATGTTTTTCCATATGGTCTATGAGTGGTGTATCCTCTAAGTTTCTAGTATTACACATGTGCACGTTTGCACATAGAGATGAAAGATGAGACATTTCCATCTACGTGTGAATGTCTTTACATAACTAAAGCAAATATGCTGCTACAACTTACTTTCACAGAATTTCCCACAAGGTTGGCCATTATCTGCCGTAACCTGCCTGGGTCTCCAATAAGAGTTGATGGGACTCTCTCAGACACAAATGCTGCAAGCTATACCAAGAAACAACAAAATTTCAAATTTTACAAAGGTGCAAGCATGCAGTGCTATAAAAATTGCTCATATATATGTCACCTCTATGCCTTCACCCCTCGTCTTTCCAGAAAACAATGAGAGGACATCATCAAGAATAGCTCGAATGTCAAAGGGCACCATCTCAAGTTCTATGCGTCCAGACTCAATTTTCGCTTGGTCTAGAACCTCATTTATGAGGGTGATAAGTGCTTTGCCACTTGCTTGTGCTGTCCTTGCAAAATCTTGCTGGGCTGGATTGAGCTGTGTATCAAGAAGCATTTGCAGCATTCCTACATAGCAGTGCAGGTATTTACAGAATCAAAGGCTGAATGAAGAAGAAATTCATTCTTTTCAAAAGCTTTTATAGTTCCTGTATAGATTTACCTAGTACACCATTCATTGGAGTCCTGATCTCATGTGATACTGTGGCAAGAAACTGCAACAAGTGGACGAAAGTACAAAATTTGTCTTAGTTTTGAGAAAGAAGATTATCTTATGAGAACTAATAATATCAAATATTTCACCTCCAAGTTGTTATAAAAGTGGGAAAACAACCTGA
This sequence comes from Ceratopteris richardii, assembly GCA_020310875.1. Taxonomy (NCBI): domain Eukaryota; kingdom Viridiplantae; phylum Streptophyta; class Polypodiopsida; order Polypodiales; family Pteridaceae; genus Ceratopteris; species Ceratopteris richardii. Next base: position 65,964,779 of record CM035432.1, on the reverse strand, counting down.
GACTTAGCTATGTCAGCTGCCTCTGCTTGCACTTTGAGTTCTTCCATTTTGTGATAACCTTCCTCGACTTTCTTTACATGTGTATGAGCATTATAGACCATGGCACAAATCAATGCAACAAACGACAAAACTCCACCTACAAACCCAATAGCAAGCATCGGGTATGGAACTTTTTTGGACAATCTGTGGTGAATTAAGGAAGAATAGATCAGTAATATTCTCAAATTTTTGTGAAACAATTTCGCCACTGTCCTTTTCCTGCAAAACTTGACATCTAGAGCTTCTGTTAGAATTTTTCTGGACCTAAATAAAGACAATCAGAAGGATATAACTCTCTTACATCATTTGATTTCACAGTACTACTAACTAAGCACATGTTGCCTGAAGTCTAAAATATGATGGTGATGATTCATAATGCAAAATCTAAAACGAGTGGGTGAATTTATCTGAGAGCACTTGGGCATGCAGATGGGAGAAGAAAGGTAAAGTTGTAAATTTGAAAAGTCAGCAAAATATACTAGTACAATGTTTACCTGCACTGCATATGGTGCTTTCTGTAAGGATCTCCAAAGTCCAAAGCACTGGTATGCAGCAATGTGGATCCAGTAAAGACTTCTGGGCCATACATTATCAATGGTTCAGATGAATTTGTTATATCATATACATTGACAATAATATCTTCACTTCTTGCCAGCCTGCTTAGAAGATTCTCTACCAAGGACTCCACATCAAATGCTCCACCCAGATAACTGGCAATTCCAGAGTAGCTGGGTTAGGCCCCATATAACAGCTGGCTAGCAAATTATGGCGCTCAAAACTGAAACCAATGCAAAGAAAAAAACTACATCTTTGGCATTCAATACCCTAGTAAGTAAATCCATGCAGCATGTGATCCAGTGTTACATAACCTTAATTATTCAAAGCATATTAGAAGGCACAAACCCAGCTGTTGCTTCAATCCTTTCTTGAATTGAGGCTTCAGGAGGAAGAAGTTCCTTGTACACAGCAAAGGTTAGGACTACGCCAAGATGATTGGATTCTAAAACACGAAATGGCCTTGTTAATGCACCCTTTCCAGAAGCTCTCGTTCGGAAAATATTATCACGATCCTCCTGTGAAAAGAAAAGCGGTTCTCTGGCATAAAAAAAACATTAGACTGCATAATATCATCAGAAAGAGAAGTATCTAAGTGACAGTCACCTCTCCAGACATCATGTCAAGAGATACAAGATAGTTGATCGTTTCCTGTGAAAAGATTGTGGGTGCATACTCATCATACGCAGGACTTGTCTCTCTGGAATGCATAGTCTTGATAGTCCAACCATGCAATCTTTCAAAGTTATCTCTTTCAGAATGTCTTACTCTGTGGGCATACGCTACACCTGTCATCAACGGCCTCTCAAAGGCTGTCCGAGCAGTGTACTCTGCAAAGGTGGCCTGCACATTACAATAAATAATAACTGTTCTTCCTAAAGCGGAGAATGTAAGCAATACAAATAGAACTAATCTGGACATAAGGTCACTTTAAGGTGAACACCTCTTTCAGAGTAAATCTGATTTTCAGTTTTTTCCTACATGCAAGCTATTGGCCAACTCTGTCAACAAAACATTTCAGAAGTACTAGCTACATAGTAGCATGCTTAGCTGATGCCTATATATCATCAAAAACCTTCTTTGATGGCCCTAATAATAACCAAACATAACGTGCAGATATACAGGAAGAAGGGAGACCTGAAAGAGATCATCGTTCACAGATTAATGAGTAAATAACGCTGTTCACAGCTTAGAGCTTTACTGTACCGGAATAAAACATTGATTGAACATGGATCTGTCCTTATTAAGCTAAGAAAACTGTCATTTAATATATGGCATGAATTTTCTTATCAGGCTCAAACTTTGTCACTGCCTAAGAGATTGTTAACAGATCACTTTGTTGAGAGATCTTCTACAGAATATGAGGTTCATTTTTATTCTATGCCAATTTTCTGATCAGCAAACTATCAAAACAATAGTTGAACCTCCTATCTTCAACCAATGAAACATAAAGTTAATGAGAATCAAGAAACTCAAGTACATAAAGCTTCACCAACTTTAATTGTTCAATGAACACTGAATGTGAATTCAGTATTATATATCTTAAATCCAGAAAGCGAAAAGAATATTGATCTTTCATTTGCTTTATTGATCTTCTCCCCTTAAACTGTCAATGGGAAGGCTTTCTTAAATGTTATTCTAGACTTCTTTGATCCTTTTATGAATTCTTTGAACTACTAGAAAATCCTTTTCTTGAAAAAGGAAAAATACAGCTGGTTGACTTTTTGGTGCTTCTTGAATTTGTGAGTCATTTATAATTTCCTACTTGTTATGACAAGAACATGTTAAGTGCTATTGATACAGTATGCGTACAGGTAGATGCCCAGATTTGTACCTCGGTAAAAGTAAACCAGGAGGCTTCATTAATGATATTCGATTATTGTAAAATGGATCCAAATCTATTGTTAAAAGATGTTCGCACATAATGCTGGGAAGGATAATTCCAACTAGAGAGAGAAATGTCCTTTCCCCTGGACTATGAACCAGCAATAAATGAAGAAGGTTACCAATTGATATCCTAGGTCTGAGCGTGTTAGTGTGACTGAAGCATAGGAAATTTGACTGTTATTGCAGTATGCATTAATTTCACGATTGTCTCATTTTATTAGATCATTGGTAATTCAATAGCCTATTTTAATTGTTGTTGTTAATTTGGAGTATTGCATTTTGAAAGCTTCAAAAGCTATGAGAAATTTTAAAAAACAAGATCTCCTAAAACTTAGTTTTACTCTCTAGCCAATGATCTTGATTCTCGAAATTCTTATCAATCAATGCACTCTATTTCTTGGCCTACACTTCACCCATCAATGATTTATTCATTTTGCATTTTGTATTAGAGACTTTCACTCGTAAATAATGATAGCTTTTTGCATCCCCCAAAAAAAGGAATCAAATGTGTCTGAAAAATAACGTGCTTTTGTGTATTTGTGATTATTCTTTAGAAATATAAAATTCCTGAGGGATCTATCGGCATTCATCTATGGTATCAGATGTTCAAAGAAGATAAATAAATATAGTAGATGCATTGCATATAAAAAGTAGAGTATCACCCTTCAATTGAAGTTAAAACAATCTACTAATTTGGTAATACGTATGAGCAAGAAAAAACTGCAAAAACTGATCAACACGTGTTTTGGCAAATAGTTTGAGCAAGGAAAATGTGTATCACTTCCAAAAATCTAGGAACAACATGGAAAGGCTGCAGATTTGAAGCATTCCAATTTCCATCTCAAATTTCAGTGAAATGAAGAACTGATAAAATACATATGCATATCGAATCTTTTATCCACAAGAAAGAACCAACATGAAAACCTCCCTTATGAATGACCATGAAGCATGCATTCTGGGTGAATCGATTCTAGTGATACAGGCAAAAGTCCCATGCTTTTGGACGCGGTTGCATATAGATATGCCGATAATGGGCATCACACTCATGAAAAGGCGAAGTCAATCTGTACCTGGTCCAGGACACTCGGGTATGTCCGAAGGTAGAAAGTGGAGACCAGAATGGCAAGGGCATGAACGTGATTAATGCTCACAGCGAACTGATGCTGAAGCATCCGAGCTCGCTCATCACACATATTTGCAAGTATGTCTTCATAATGTTTGTAATGTTGTCTGCTAAAAAACTGGTAAACAACTCCAGCGACAATCAATCCTGCTGTAGCGAGAAGCCATACCAAAGACATCATGTTGAAGTTGCCCCATCTCACCTTGGCGGATGAAAGGGGAGCCTGAGTTTCGGAGTTAGGCTTTGCCCACCATCTTGCTCCTAGCTTTCCCCGTTCTACCAGGGATGAATTGGAGTATCGGGAGGGCTCAATCAAAGAAGCATTCTGCTTGTTTAAGGATCTTGCATTTACCATGGACGTCATAACCCGTGGAAAGGCTGATGAACAGGTCTTTTGTAGATATTGTATGCTAGCTCCAAGCGCCACCCTTTTGAAAATTAAAGATAATCAACCACCTATTCATTCTTTCCATAGGTGTAGCTGATCGTTATGGCTCACCCGAGGTGTAGATTCAGAGTTGGGGAACTAATATGTAGAAGGGATTCAAAGCCAACCATTAAGGAATTCGAGCAAAAAGTGACATTTCATGCACGTCAAAAGGACAAAGCTTCTTCTGAATATTACTTGTAGCTTCAAAACCTCTGGCCAACTTATGGACATAGCCAATTCGATGTCACGTACATTATGAGTAGAAACGCATAGGTAAATCAGATGCTGGATGGTGGCAAGTCCTGTGTTGATGGAAACTGTAGAGCTAGGTGGCAGCCATTTATCGTTAATAGTGATCAACGCTCAAAATATCTCGATGGACATTATAAAGCATTGAGTTCCTCTTAACGTTAGATTAGTATAATACAGAACTCCTTAGAAGATTCGGTTCAAGAAAGGCAGTATTCCAAGCTATAAGCTTGTCCACCGGCAATTATCCAAGCTACCAATCTCGGCTAATGAAAAACCTGCGTATGCTGGAGGAAACTAGCTTGTATACCTGCGCCAAGCATTGCCTCGACATGCGACAATGAGTGCGGCTTTCTGAGGCGAAAGCTTTAAGCTGAAAGGAAAAGCGTTGTTTCCCATGAAAAAAAGAAAGAGCAGCAGAAAGCGTGCATAAGGGGTTAAAGAGGACGATCAAAGCATGCTTGCACATACACGCTTCTATGTAGTAGAAAAGAAAAAAAGAGACTGAGGAGCGGGGACTCGGGAGACCGAAGTGCTAGGGGTCTGTTCGTGCGCCGACTTGCTGAAACAGCGACAAAAAGCAGCTTGTGGAACAGGCAGTAAGACCAATGAGGTAAAAATAGACCAAGACAGAAGACACGGAAGGTTTCATGACTGCAAGGAGGAACACCGGAACGGGGAGTTCAAATTAAAAGAGCACTGCAGTCTGGAGCTTCACTGATCAGCACGACTGGGAAGGAGCCTCATGTGAGTGGCGACTCGCGAGGCAGTACCCGCCGCCCGGTGCCGAGCACCGCCACCGGCGCATCGGCGACACGCAAAGAGAGGGAAAATCGAGAAAGCAAAGAAAAGATCGGGTTCGTCGATTCGTGAATCGTGACTGGGCCGAGGACCTGCAGAGTACAAATTTACAATCAAAGAGAAAAGAGAGGAGGAAGAGGCTAAGAGCCTAGAGAGAACGAGCAAAACCCAGATGGTACCCGCGTTCCAGAGAATGTCTGGACTCTGGATGCCAGGTTTGGGAACAGCGAGAGTAGGCCTGCGACTCAGGACGTAGGGAGAAGTGCGCAAGCATGGAAGGCCGAGGCTGAACTTTGAAGCCTCGGAGTCTGGACCTTGTTGGAAGCCTTCTGCGGCGGCCTGCCCCTGGGTGAGACTGTACACAGGAGACTCAAGTCTCGACTCTGGAGGGCTTAGAGCGCAAGCTTGGAAGTTGGACCTGGAAAGCTGAGGAGAGTGTCAACACTCTCATGCGCGCTTAGGAGTCAGGACCACCCTGCAGGCTTAGGCCCACAAATCCGAGCTTTGGGCACCTCGGTGCTCTCCTGGAGATTTGGTAGCAGGATCCGCTTCGGGCTGATGGTAAACTTTTGTTCTGTCCTGTCTGAGGCTGTCAGTCTGCTGTAGACTATGAAGGCAGGAGCCTCACGAACCCCACCAAAAGTACAGATTGCGTTCTCGTCTTTAACAAGGAAAGATAATTAAATTGAGGAATTTCGTGCTGTCAGTGTGGACTCTGCTGTCGATTATGAAGGCAGGAGGGCCAATTTTGCCAACTCTTTCTCCTTCGGTCTCCAACAAGGGGAAACTTGCACAATTGGGAAACTTGCACTAGCTCGAAAGACTCAGGAGCTTGGGTATTTTGGATATCGCTGGGTTGGCTTACAAGCTGGCGGTTAAGTGGCTTATCAAGGCCTGGATTTTTGTGTCATTTTTTATAGATCTTTATATATATTATATGTATGTATCTTGTATAGACATGTCAAATTTTCTCATATGAAAGGAAGAAGCAAAATTTTTCGTACAGTTCACATTCCGTAGGTGGGTTGGTATTGCACTAGCCTCTTGAGGCGGAGGTCTTGTTTTGAATCCTCAGGTTGGACATGTAATGACTTTGGCCAATCTAAAATAGTTGTAACCAGTTGTAATCTTGTCTGGTCTTGCTTTGTGGGATAAAGGGGGTCCCCGGCATTATATCCATTCACTTATACAATTGTTTTTTCAAACTAAAAAGCTCGTTAAAGAAGATGCTTGTCGAACCTCCATTAAAAAAAAAGAATTTCATACAACAATTCTTATGGGACATACGACTATGTTTGAAACTCAAGAACAAAATGGGCAAATTCATAAGACTCAAGGCATTGTGGCCGATGTCCATTTATAAGAACTAGGCATATCTCAATGATATATATATATATATATATATATATATATATATATATATATATATATATATATATATATATATATATTTCTCTATATATATATATATATATGTATATGTATGTGTGTATGTATGTATCTGTACACACACACATATATATATATATATATATATATATATATATATATATATATATATATATATATATGTGTGTGTGTGTGTAATTTTTTTTAAAGTTCAGTTTTAACGTTTTTTTTTATTAGTTTGAATTTGAAACTACAACTCACACACTCATTGACCTCCTTCTCCAAGTTGCAAAAAAAAAAAATTCTAAGCCGTGAGAGAGGGGCTCCTCTCAATAATCATTTTAGGGCTTTTTCTTCTTCTTCGTCTCACTTTCGTGAAGTCTAGGTTCGTCTCCATAACCCGCGTTTCCTTCTCTTTCTCAGCATCCAGAGGATAATCTTCTGACATGCTCTGGGCCACTCAAGCTTCTTTGTTCTCTGTTTCATTAGCTTTTTCTTGATTTTGCTTGTTCTTAATGGATTTCTCTCTCAAAGGACTTTATTTTATGGCCCTGCAATCCATAGTGAAAGCAAGCATTTGGTAATTTCTTGTATACAATCTCCTTCTCTATGGTTTTCTCTTCTCTAATGTCTATGGATTTTTTTTATTTTTAACTTTTTTTTGGGGGGGGGAGGGGGGGAGATCTTTGTTGAGATCTGCTTCAACACAAATGTGTGGATGCCATTTTGTATTGAAAGAGTGCTTAGCACCTTCATAAATGAAACCCCCAACATCTTCTCTAGAGGTATGAGGCTGACCGATGGGTGATACAATTTCCCTTATGAATCCATATAGGAAAAAGAGAAGGTTTGGGAACTCAATCCAGAGTCGATAGCGTAGTGGCTTTGATCTATTTGGAACAAATTCATGAGACCATTTATATAGGCACAAGGTAGTTCTCCATACTTGCGAGGTGTCAATTTGCAAAGCTTGGAAGGCCATATCATCATTTTCGAAAACCAAGAGCACATGATTAGGTGGCAAGAACTGGTACTTGTTGACCATCAAGTGGCGAGGAAACCACTCCTTACGGAACCATTGTGGCAAGGACTCAAGAGGGAGCTTAGGACCAAAAAACTGATCGATGAGACACATTCTCTTTAGCTCTTCCTTCTTTGCCGAAATATCCTCCCTTCAAAGTGAGACAACTGAGGGCTTAACTCCCAAAAAGCTCCACAGAAGAAGCAAAGGTTTTGTCCTCCAACGACAGACCCACATTACTGACCACCAAAGAATGGAAGATTATGGCCATGAAAAGAGATCCAAAGGATTCCACTTGCAAGAAAGACAACCAAGAAGGATACACGACTAGAAAAGAGGATAGATTCACCATCAATAATTATGATAACCAAGACAACAAAAGCTCAATCATTGGATCCACAATTCTCGAAAGGGTAGCAGAATCGTCTCTGAAAAAGACTTCTCACAAAGGAAAAAAATCGATTGAGATGCTTGGAAAAGCCCCCTTAAGGGTAAACTCCTATGTTAGCACCCCTCCACCTCGAAGAAAAAAAAATGAGAAAACAAGAAAAAGAGGGACAAGACCCCTCCCTACAAAGAACTTAATAATGATAATCATCTCTTCCAATGTTAGAGGTTTGTCTGACCCCTCAAGAGCAATCTTTATTGGTGAGTGGATCCACGATAAAAGCCTAGACCCAGACTTCATTTGTCTTCAAGAGATCAAAATTGACAAGAAGGATCTTCAAAAGAGACTGAAATGTATTTCATCATCTCATGTCTGGCGCTATTGCCATTAATGGAAGTTGGTATGTTAGACTTGTGGATACCCAAGAAAATCAAAACCATCAATGGATTGGTGCTTCCTTTGAGGGTCCTCTGCAATTCACCATAATCTTTGTGTATGCTCCCAATATTGATTTGGAAAGAATTGCCACTTGGCAATCATTGGATTGGATGCCCGCGATACGTGGGGCCCCCTTCCCTCTCCCAATGTGTGGACCTTGTTGTTTTTTATCACTACCCAATGGTTCTTACCTTCAAGCCAGTCATCAATCTCAAGGAAGCCCCTTGGTTTCATGCCAACCCAACAACTTTCTCGTTCCCTTCCATCCAATAGGAGATTACCGTGGCCTAGAGCTGGGCCTTTCCCCCCGCTTCTCAACGCCCAGATGTTGGAGGATGGCGGTCATGAAGACACAAGTGACAACACATAAAGAATCTTCAAAACATTTTTCATGCTATAAGGGAAAATCTTTATCGAAGGCTTAGGTGTCTGGAGGAAGAAGTTAATGTGGGCACTCTCAGTACCAGATAGGGCTCTGAAAAATCAAAGGTCATGCTAAGATACAAATAAGAAATTCAAAGAAAGAATCTACATGTATACTTTTAAGATTGGTGGGCGGGAAAGGTGGATAGACTTACTAAAGAGATGTGTGTCCTCCTCAAGAAGAAGCAATCCAAGGAAGTGATTCCTTTTTATGATGGATATCAATAGGATTGAGTGTAAGATGGATGAAGAAAATAGTATGTTGATTGTCAATCAATTTACCTAGCTTTTGCAGGTTTCCATGCCGTTTTCTCCTCATAGGTGTGATTGCATGGCAACCATCTCTAGGATATGAACCAAAAGAATTCCACAAAATATGAAGCCTCTTGTTAGGCTGCCATCACACGTGGAAGGTTTGTGGCAACATGCACCTGTTGTAATTCTGTTCAAAGTCTCTGTGCAGTAATCTATTTGGACTCTTCTTATGCAACTATTCTATCTCTGAGTGTTGTTATTGGTTGTTAAACTTTTTCTGAATCCTATGGTATGAAGTCTACAGTGTCATTCAAATTAGGGAATAGAAATGCATTGAATATTCTCACTAACCCCAATTCCGAGAACCCTAGTTTTTGTGTAGATAAGCATTTGGTGACCACAATGGAATTGGGTGTCGCTAAATTGTGGTAGGTTCTACAATATACTATTGGTCGGATCTTTGGAATGATGGAGACAGACCATGCCAACTTGATCTGGAACTGAGTTTTTGCATGTCTATGAGGATTCAGAACATTTAATGACTACGGAAGAAACCATTATAGGAGTAGCAAAAAATGTTTGTATAGTAGAATGAATTTTTTCTCTTGTAGAACGGGGTGTAATTATGTATCCTTTAATTATTCAGTTGTTAGAAGTCAAGGATGCATTTGAAACGGCAAGGCTATGGGTAGAAGGGAGTGGAAATCGATGCTCTGCAAAAGAATCAAGGAAGGAACCAAGAAGGACTATGAAGGATTCTAGCATGATGATCGAGCTTCTAGATTTCATCTGGGTAGAGCAACTTCAAGGATTCTTGATTGATGATGAAGTGAAAGTGGAAATGGAAGACTCCAATAATTACTAATCATGCAAAGCATCAAGTATATTGAACACATCAAATGGAGGTTCCGATGCAGTGTATTAGTGGTATGCACTTCAATCAATTTAATGGTAAAATAGATGAAGATCTAGATCTAAGCATTCAATTTTTTGAAATCCAGTACGATCTCTTGGAAGGAGGACAAGATGATACACAAAAATGTTAGGTATTTCAGGCGACATTAGGAGGAGAAGAAGTGAGATGGCTAACGGAGTTTATAACAACCATTTTATTGCATATGATGCCTTACACACAACATTTTTGCAAATGATTTGGAAGACAATAACCACAAGGCAATTATTTTTTACACTACTTATGTGGTCCAACAACTTTCTCATATTGTCGTGGATTATGCATCTCTTTTCCATGGTACCTTAAGACAAATTCTGCAAGCTAAAAGGCCACCCAAAGATGTAGTACGAGGATGGTTTATGGATGGGCTCTGTTATATGAAGTATCCTTGGGAGAGAGGCATGAATCACCTCTCAGTCCTATTTAGTTTGGCTCACACATTAGTGCCATGTGGCACCCATGTGTGATGCCATGTGGGGATTCCATAGGTTGTAGCTAAGTAGAGAATGAATTAATGGAAATCAGTATGTAATTGGGTAGTATAATCATCGAAGGTCTTTATGTGCATATTCCGAGATTGTATCCAGTGTGGAGTCTCTTTTTTGCCTCATTATTCGTGTTGTGTGACCTCCAAAAACAAAGAGGATCATCGGGAGGTTTCAACAGTGGTATTGGAGTAGGACAAACATGTAAACATCTACATGAACATCTGCCAGCGATCAGCTAAGCCCACGAAGGACAATAGACAAACACAACCAAGGTGTGGACTCAGGAAGCGCATGCAAGAAGCCAAGCTCCTCTTCCCCCCCTTCTTCTCTTGGATGAGAGGGGAATGAAGGCACCCACCCTTTTATACCTAAAAATCGGGCTGCAACACTTGCATATGGGATTTTTTTCCTACGCTCTAAGTAATCAACAAGATTGAAGGAGGGTTGAGGAGCCTTTTGTTCCACCCCAAAGAGGTATATATAAAACTCATCTTGTGCTCACTTTGGAGCTCCAAATCAAAGTATATAAGCAATATTTTGGGGGAGCAGAACATACACATATGTATATTGGCTGGCAGAGATGCTATTAAGGTAAAGAATTAGGTAAAATACCTCTATGGAGCACCATTTTAATCTTCCAAATTAGCTACTCCGTGAATATTTGCATTTCACTTTCCTGCACCAACATGTTGGATTCCTTCGAGTTGCAACTTGATGCTCCAAGATTTGATCAAAGCATTTTTTTTTTCATGTTTCAAAGCTACATTGCAAACAATCAAAGAACGCTTGATTTGAAGAAGTTTTGGTGGACCAAAATCCATCTGCAGTGCTTCAGAAGATATTAGGCGATCACTTTTGGGTCTACTTTTTTACCATTCGGCATCCAAATCGACTTTTGTAACTTGCGTTACCATCATAGCTTTCATTTGCAGGTGTTGGACCACTTGTATTTGACTGGCGAGGACTGGTGAGGAGTAGACGTGCATCAATTTTTCTTAGTTTTCATGTTTTGATATTGCCACTTGCTTTTGGCATCATTTTCATCAGTTTTGGGTGCCCTCTTAGACCAAGTGAACATTTCATTTTTTTTTGGGAGGAGTGCAATCAGAGCCTTGACACTTGGAAGATTGCTTCAACATAGCTTTGCAAACCTTCAGTTGTATCAAGGAAGTGTCCTAGTGCTATTTTTCTCTCTTTCTTACTTATAAAATTTACTTCCATTGGTTTGAAACACACTAGTTCGTAAATGGGGGGGAGTAAACATGGATCTTAAGCATAAGCAACCTTTAGAATGTATTTCTCCACCTAGGGAGCAACCACTAAAGGATTTGGACCATAGAATGGAAGAGGTAGAGCAAGAGCAAGAAGTAGAGCAAAAGCTTCAGCAAGAAGAGGAATATTCCTATGTAGAGACTCATGATGAGTTTGTTTTCACAAGAGCAATTCATCGAGCTTAAGGAACAAACCCTTAGGTTAGAGAGAGACATTGGTAGCATGGACTCTCTGATAGAACAACTTAAGACTTAGATGATCTCACTAGAAACTCACATTACCTCTTTCCTAGCTAGGAAGGAAAGAGAGATGCCTACTCTTCCTATACTAGAGATGGCTAGGAAGGATGTTCCTTTCCTTGGCAAACACAAAAGAGAGAGTTCTAGGGAGAATCCCCTCTTGAAAGACCTCAAACAACCTTTACGGGGGATGATGGTGAAAGAAATAAGGATGTGGTCTACACTTTCTTGCAGAAGTGGAATGGTATGTATCAACTAAAGGGCACCCCACTTGAGTATCATGTGCTAGAAGCAAGACTCTCGCTTGAACCATGTGCTTATAAGTGGTGGATGAGTCTCAAGGAGTAAAATTCCATCCCTATGGTCTGGAGTCAATTTGAGACTCTTTTCTTGAAAGAGTTTCTACCTAAGAATGAGGAAGAGAGGAATTGGGATTAATGGGATATGATTACATAGAGAGGTAGACCTTTGTCGGTCTATGTATCCCACTATAGGTAGATCATACTAAAGCTTAAGGGGTTAGATGATTTTTAGAAGATCAGAGGTTTTATTAGGGGCTTAGACAAAGCCATTAAGAGAGAGGCAAGAAGAAATACACCTAGGACTTTTGAGGAGGCGATCAAGTATGCTCAAATCTATGAGGAACATAACCATCCTCAATATACTCCTATGGAGACGGATGAGCCTCGCAAACCTCATAGTAAAACCAAGTTCAAGAAGAAAGTGACCATGGGGAAAAACAAAAAGCAAAGATCACAAGGGCCTAAGTTACCTATTGAGCAGTATGAGAGGGCCAAGAAGGAAAACTTGTGTTTTAGGTGCTTGTCTCCTATCCATACTGTTATCGTTAGTGTCCATGTGAAAGGCCAAATGGCCACCGAACACTTCTTTGTATATGTTCTTTTATAAAACATATAGTGGTCTGGTCAGCCATAGACTGTAAGTTTGACTGCATTTGTAACACCTAAGAAGTATGTGTTCGTGCTCCCTGTGTACTGTGTTTTTTTGCGTATTTTGCAACCTCTGTGCAGAGTACCTTGTGGGATGCTTGGAGCTTTGTTTTTCTACTCTGATCATCATGGACCTCTCGAGAGGGAGAGCGCACTGTGGTGCATCACCATCGAAATACTTAATTGGTATCATAGCGTTCCAATGCAAAAGCTTTGTTCCTTTTGTGTGAGCAAAGCGAGCACCCACCTGTCCACCCAAGGCTTACGACTAAGGCGGCGACTAAAGTGGTGACCAAGGAATAGACCTTGGTGTTGGTGCAAAGTCCAATCCCACACATTTGGCTTGAGGTTCATAAAGATATGAAGTTCCATGGAAACCATTGCTAGTGGAAATTTATCCTTTTACATTTGTAAAAGTCATTCATTTGACTTGAGAGAATCTTTGTAACCACCTACCAAAAACTCGTGGACTTGTCGATTAGAAAAGTAACTACTTCATTGAGGGAATATTTCCTAGATGAAGAGAGAGCCAAAAAGTTGAATTCAAATTCAGATTTGAAATACAACACTTATATAAAGTCACTTGAAAAACTCGAGGTTAGAAGCTTCATTATCCGAGCTCTCCATTGCCATTTTGTATGTGTGTAAGGCCTACATTGTAGGCTACACTACTTTCCATCATAAGGCTATGATTATCAAGCCTATGATCTTGTACAACATTGTTCATTAATACAATACATCTACATTGTTCATCTATGATCTCTTTGTTATAGTCATTCTTAACTGTCAACTTGTGTTGCTCATATCTCAATCATTTCTCAACCAATTTCAATGACTAAAGCTTGTTGGAATCAGCTCGAAGTTATCTACATGCTGACAAATTTTGAGGCAAATCCATTTAGCCAATTTGGAGAAAACTGCGTCGAAGCACTCACTGGTCAAACTCTGCAAAGGTCCTAAAAAATGGGGGGTAATGATTTATTTTCTAAATTGATTGCTCTATGTATAGTGCATCATTTCAAGTGATTCCACTTGGAATCACTAGCTTACTAAGTTAATTAGATACCTCTAAAAGGAATTTTCCCAATCCCTACTGTATTGGTAGCATTGAACATTACAAGTAGTAGGCGTATGATAAAAAATAGAAGGTTTTCATTGAGTCTTCTATTTGGAAGTAATCTATTTTGATTCAATCTTTTCGTACATCATTTCCAAAGTACATAGGCACTTTTATGGTGTCATTGGAAAGCTAATAGGGCCAACATATCAAATCTGAAGTCACAAAGGGCTGGTACTAAGCAGGATTTGGTTGTACCTACTCATCACTTGAAGTGTCCATCCATCTTTCCTAACAGTGGTATCAGAGCAAAGCTAAGGTAAAATGGGAGATGGTTTTCCTTCTTTCATTGATAAATTGTACAGGAACAACTATCAGGCATGGTCTCTGAGGATGAAGACATACTTGCAAGGAAGGAGCCTCTATGGATACATCTCAAGAGATGAGGAGATGCCCATATTCAGAAGCAAAGGACAACCTACAAGAGAAGAACATGAAAGACTCAACACATGGTGTGCCAAGGATGGCAAGCATAGGAGAAGAAATTGAAGTGGAGCAGATTGTAAGGCAAGTAATCAATGGTATTAAAGCTGATGACAAATGGGAGAGCTTCACAACTGCCATGGACTTGTACATGGACATGCAGATTCCAGACCTTACCACACTCATGGGGCAACTATTTACCCATGAATCCAAGCTCAACAAGAATGGAGATTCATCAAGAGGTAATAGCTCTTCTGCCCTATACACTGATAAGAATAAGTCTAAAGAGAAAGGCAAGAACAAGAAGGTAGAGGATGAAGGAACTACCTCCCAATCCAACTATGCAGGGAGAGGTAGATCATCAAGAGGAAGGGGCAGAGGAGGTAAGCAAGGCGGGGGGAGACCTTATAACTCCTCATCATGCAATATTTGTGGATTATCAAATCATACTAGAGATGAGTGTTTCAGGAACTTCAAGAATCAGAGAGGAAGAGGATATCAAAGAGGTGGATATACACAATCAAGAGGCAGATTCAATCACCACCAAGGATACAACAACAACAACTACAATAGCAACTACCAAGGAGGATACAAATCCAGGAAGGATTACAACAACTACATAGAGGAGCAAGAAGATTCTCTTCTGATTATGAACATGACTTCAAAACCAGGTATAAATGATGACCATCTCTTCTACATTGACTCAAGATGCCCAAATCATGTGGCAGGCAATGTAGCTCTTCTCTCTGACCTCGAGGAACCAAAGGGTTAGCATCAGGTACAAACAGGTGATGACACCAAGCAGTCAGTGATTAGAGTTGGAAATGTCTCTGATGGAAACAAGAATCTCTTGAGTAGGGTTCTATATGTACAAACAATTACCAAAAACTTGATGAATGTTGGACAGATTGTGGAAAAAGTTTTGCAGGTTAGATTCAACCAATATGGAGCATTTGTGGAGGATCCCAAGCATGGGTTCAAGAGAATTGCCAAAGGAGAAAAGACGGGTAGACTATTCACTTTTGAACTTGAGGATACAAGGAACATTGCACTTTATAGTTATAAAGATCAAACATTATCAGAGCTTGAAATTTGGCATAAAAGATTAGGGCATGTAGGTGAAAGAACCTTAAAACAAATATGCAAAGATCAATGTGTGCTTGGGATACCTAATGTATCCAAGCAACACATGATTTATAAATGTGGTGCTTGTCAGTTGGAAAGTCTCACAGGTTACCCTTCTCAAGGAAAGGCTACATGCATGAGGATTATCTAGAAATTTTCATATAGATGTATGGGGACCAAGCAAGGATCCCTCAATCTCTAGATCAAGGTATTATGTATCTTTCATTGATGATTACAATTGGTGGACTGTATTGTACTTTATGAAGCACAAAGATGAAGTATTCAATTGCTTTAAAAGGTATCTTGCACTTGTTGAGAATCAAATAGGGAGAAATCTAAAAAGGCTAAGGTCAGATGGAGGAGGTGAGTACTTCTCAAATGATTTTAATGCATTCTTACAGGACAGAGGAATCAAGAGAGAAATTACCACAAGGTATACTCCTGAGCAAAATGGGGTAGCAGAAAGAAGAAATAGATTAATTGTTGAAACAACTAGGTCAATGTTAAATGAGAAAAAATTACCTAACTACTTGTGGGTAGAGAGTGTATCTATTGCTACTTATCTTGTAAACAGGTTACCATACAAATATCTTGATGGGATGACCCCATATGAAGCATGGCATGGTAGAAGACCCTCACTTGATCATTGCAAGATATTTGGATGTGTAGCATATGTGCATATCCCTTCTCAGATAAGAGGTAAGCTAGACCCTAAGGCAGAGAAGTGTATCTTCATAGGGTATGATCTAAATCAGAAAGGATACAGGTTCTACAATCCTTCAAACAAGGGATTCATGGTCAGTAGAGATGTTGTCTTTTTCTATGAAGGTAATTGGTTCTAGGTGGATCTATAAGATCAAAAGGAATTCTGATGGGTCAATAAGCAGGTACAAAGCTAGACTTGTGGCTAAGGGTTTTGCACAAAACCAAGGAATTGATTATGAAGAAAACTTCTCATAATGGTAAGTGTGGCTGCATCAAAGAATTGGAACATGTATCAGTTGGATGTAAAAAAAGCATTTCTAAATGGCTGGATTTTAGAGGAGGTGTACATGTCTCAACCTCCTGGCTATGAGGACCCAAACAAGGTAACATACGTATGTCAATTGAACAAAGCTCTTTATGGTTTGAAGCAGGCACCTAGGGTATGGAACAATAGGTTGACTATATACCTTCAGGATCAAGGTTTTGTCATGAGTAAAGCAGATACTTCTCTGTTCATCAAGAGAAGTAATTCAGAGGCAATATACCTATGTGTATATGTTGATGATATCATACTTACAAGTAATGATGCAAATGGCATCAAACAGATCGAGAATCAGATGAAGAAGGAGTTCAAAATTAGTGACCTTGGATCACTAAAATATTTTCTTGGACTTGAGTTAATCTATACTAACTCTGGAATTTACATTACTCAGAGAAAGTATATACATGATATGTTGAAGAAGTTTCATTTGCAGGATGCCAAAGTTACAAGTACTCCAATGGAGGTAAACCTAAAATTAAGTGTTCATGAAGGTGACATACTTGAGGACATTGTAGGTTATCAAAGCATAGTGGGAAGCTTGAACTATGCTACCTTGACAATGATAGACATTGCTTATGGAGTAAGTGTGCTAAGTCAGTTTATGCATAAGCCTAGCGCACCTCACTTGGAGGCTGCCAAAAGGATCTTGAAGTACCTTAAGGGTACTCAACATCATGGTTTGTATTTCCCTTATACATCAGACTTGGACATTAAGATTTATTCAGATGCAGATTGGACAGGATGCAAAGATAATAGAAGGAGTAACTCAGGATACTTATCATTTCAGGTGATAAGCCAATATCATGGTCATCAAAGAAGCAACCTACTGTTGCTTTATCTTCTACAGAGGCAGAGTATAGAGGATTGGCCAATTCTACTCAAGAGGCTATATGGATCAAATTATTGTATACAAATGTAGGTTTGCACACTACATCTCCAATGATCTTTGGAGATAATACAAGTTCATTACACCTTGCAGCTAATCCTATTTATCATGCTAGGACCAAGCATATAGAGTTACACTATCATTATGTGAGAGAAAAGCTATAGAGCAAGGATATTCAGTTGGCATATGTATCATCTAATATGCAATGTGCAAACTTGTTGACTAAAGCATTAGATGGTGCAAAACTTTGCAGGTTTAAATCAATGATTGGATTGCAGGACATTCATGAAGATTGAAGATGAAGACCAAGCCAAAATGTTTGACTCGAGGGGGAGCTGTTGGTGCAAAGTCCAAGCCCACACATTTGGCTTGAGGTTCATAAAGATATGAAGTTTCATGGAAACCATTGCTAGTGGAAATTTATCTGTTTACATTTGTAAAAGTCATTCATTTGACTTGAGAGAATCTTTGTAATCACCTACCAAAAACTCGTGGACTTGTTGGTTAGAAAAGTAACTACTTCATTGAGGGAATATCTCCTAGAATGAAGGATCACTTTTAGAGAGAGACAAAAAGTTGAATTCAAATTCAAATTTGAATACAATACTTATATAAAGTCACTTGAAAAATTTGCGGTTAGAAGCTTCATTATCTGAGCTCTCCATTGCCATTTTGTATGTATGTAAGGCCTACATTGTAGCCTACACTACTTTCCATCATAAGGCTATGATTATCAAGCCTATGATCTTGTACAACATTGTTCATTAATACAGTACATCTACATTGTTCATCTATGATCTCTCTGTTATAGTCATTCTTAACTATCAATCAACTTGTGCTGCTCATATATCAGTCATTTCTCAACCAATTTCAATGATCTATAGCTTGTTCGAATCAGCTCAAAGTTATCTACAAGCTGAAAAATTTGAGGCAAATCCATTTAGCCAATTTGGAGAAAACTGCATCAAAGCACTCATTGGTCAAACTCTGCAGAGGTCCTAAAAAATCGAGGGTAATGATTTATTTGCTAAATTGATTGCTCTGTGTATAGTGCATCATTTCAAGTGATTACACTGGGAATCATTACCTTACTAAGCTAATTAGATACCTCTAAAAGGAATTTTTCCAATTCCTAATGTACTGGTAACACTGATCATTACAAGCAGCAGGTGTATGATAAAAAATAGAAGGTTTTCATTGAGTCTTCTATTTGGAAGTAGTCTGTTTTGATTCAATCTTTTCATACATCATTTCCAAAGTACATAGGAACTTTTATGGTGTCATTAGAAAGCTAAGAGGGCCCACATATCAATTCTGAAGTCACAAAGGGCTGATACTAAGCAAGATTTGGATGTACCTACTCATCACTTGAAGTATCCATCCATCTTTCCTAACACTTGGCATATCTTCTCATCCGAGTCACCGAAGTCACCGTTGGTGCCATTGGCTGCATGCGGGGTAGGACCTCAATGATCAAGGAAGATAGAGGTTTGTCGTGGTACTTCTCGAGAGGTCACCCATCCTAGTATTGTTCCACTCGGAGCTCGCTTAACCATGACAATCTCTTGCCACTAGGCTACACTCTTGTGGTGTCTGAAGAAGGGGAAACAATAAGGTTAACAACACCTTGAACATGTTTTGGTCCCTCAAAGCTTCATTCTTTGCTTTCAAAACCGATTTTTGAAGTATTTTTGGGGCCATTTTTGGAGCCATTTTGGAGTACTTTTGTGCATAGGTCTCTTCACACAGTTTCAAGAACATCAAGAAGAGTGTTCTTTGTACTTCTTCAAAAATAAGTATTCACCTTTCGGGACGTGTTTTCAGCCACACTCAGGTTTCTCAAAAGGTTTTAAGTTGTGGTAGGAGCATCCATTGGAAATTTATGCAGATTTTTTGAACCTAAACAATAGAGTTGGTAGACACTTGCAAGTGTTGTTGGCTAGTTTTTGGGTCGTGCATTCAGCCTTTTAGTGTCATTTTACTACATATATTGAGCACATATACACTATGTATGCTTTTGTGGAAACTGCTTATGTATGTCCATGTGTTCATTGATATAACGGTTACATTTTTGCATAAAGCCTTTTACATTTGATAAAAAAGGGTCATAGTGAGGTTTTCTTAATTGGGAGACACGCAGATGTCGGGGTCTTTTCGGTGATGCAGGTGGAAGACTTACCCAGCCTCGCCATAGGAGATGTATGATAGTTGTTCATAGGTGCTCGATAAGCCTAGTTTGCTTCTTTCGGGTAATTGATTATATGCAGTGGAGCAGTGATTCATTATGCAAGTAAACATGTTAATACTTGTAGTTTTAGAGATTTTGACACTAGTCATATGCTCATTTTGCAAAGGATACTTTGGCAAAATTTTTCCAGATTTTTGGTTTTGTCAACTATACAGTGGTCGATTTACTCCTTGATACACTTATTGGTGTGAGCACATTTATTCTCACATAATCCTTCTAGTTGGTCTCTACTGTTCTTTAATTCATTTTTTTGGGAAGATTGCTAAATTCTCTCCCAGAATCTAACACTTGGTCATCCTTCTTTGAGCCTTAGTGGTGTTTGGACTCTTCTAGCTCCATTATCATTCTATTCACTTGTCTACGATCATGGCATCAGAGGTCTCATGCATATCTAGTGGATCAGGGTTAGTGCCAGTGTTCCGAGGAGGAGCTATAACTTGCAGGGCAAAGACCATTTTGAGATCCGAAAAGTTGATGGCACAAACTTTGCTCTATGGAAGAATAAAATTAAAAGATGTGTTGTTTCAAAGGAGGCAATGGAAGCCAGTAAATGGAATCTTAAAGAAGCCTACTGACATGGATGAAGATGATTGGGATGAGTTAGATGAAATGGCCTAGTTTACCATTCGATTGCACTTGGCAGATAATGTTTACTTTATAGTATTACACTGTGAAAGTGTAGAGGAGCTTGGGAAGAAGTAATGCAATACATATGAAAAAGAGATGGCATCAAATAAAGTGTATCTGATGAGAAGTTATATGATCTTCACATGGACACAGATAGTGTTGCTGCTCATCTAAATGAGTTTGATGCTATATTCTCCCAGTTACAAGCTCAAAAAATGGATATGGATAATGAAATGAAAGCAGTCTTGTTGTTGTGCACCTTGCATCATCATGGGATACGTTTTGCATAGCTATTAGCAATAGTGCACCTGGTGGTAAACTGGTCTATGATGACATATGTGGAGCACTCTTGAGTGAGGAGATTTGTAGAAAATCTATGGTTGGCACTCAGAGTGGAGATGCATATAATGCTCGTGATTCTTACCAAGGAAAGAATCAACAATTTGGCAAGAGCAAGAACAAGGAAACAAATGGTCAATGGAATAAGAGTAGAAGTAAATCAAGGAAGGGGGATATTGAATGCCATTATTGTCATAAGAAAGGACACATGAAGAAAGATTGTTATGCATTAAAGAATGCTAAAGGTAAAGGACAGAATATTGATGTGCATGTTAAACAGTTACTTGCACCATCTACTTTGACTATGAAGATTGAAGAAATTAATGCTATTTGTGATGATCCTGATGTGTTGACACTTGATAGTACTGTGCCAACTGAGGCTCTTATGGCTGATTCTCTTTCCCATGTGTGGCTGCTAGATTCTGGTGCTTCTTTCCATGTGATACCACACAGAGAATGATTCTATAATTATGCAGCAAAGTCTCTTGGTACCGTGAGGCTTGGTGACTCTTACCAGTGTGATGTTGGGGAATGGAGATGTGGTTGTATAGTTCATTGATGGTTCAAAATTTACTATGCATAATGCATGCCATGTACCTCAGTTATCACATAGTTTGATGTCAGTTGGTCAACTTGATGACCTTGGTTACAAGGTGGTCTTGTATGCTCAGTCCTTTTGCATGTCAAAGAGAAATATGGTTATTGCAAAAGGAAGCAAAGTTAGCTCACTTTATCCTTTATTTGTATCACACAAATAGGAAACTTGTTAGCTATTATTGAACAGCCTATGGCTTGTCTTTCATGGTCGTTTGGGCCATATATCTCATAGTGGAATGGAAAATCTTTCTCATTCTAGCTACTTACCTATGTTATCTTTCTCTGATTTTTAATTTTGTGAGCATTTTCAATATGGAAAGCAAACTAGAAATGTGCATAGAATGCATGTTGACTCTTCAATTCAACCTTTAGATCTCATTCATACAGATGTGTGTGGTCCTATGCCCATAAGGCCATTAGGTGGTTCTCTTTACTTTGTCAATTTCATAGATGATGCTACTAGAAAAGTTTGGGTATATCCTATCAAATCGAAGGATGAGGTGTTCCCTACTTTCAGAAAATGGCTTGCTTCAATTGAGACTGAAAAAGGAACTCATCTCAAAGCTTTATGTTTAGATAATGGGGGTGAGTATACCTCACATGAATTCAGCCTTTCTACGAGTCTAGAGGAATTCATAGAGATTTTATAGCTCCTTATACCCTAGTATAGAATGGTCTAGGTGAAAGGATGAATAGAAATATTCACGATAGAGTAGTCTCTATGTTGCATCATACAAACCTCTCACAAGGCTTTTGGGTAGAAGCAGTATTAACTGCAGTCCATGTGATTAACCTTTCACCTAGTACTGCCAAAGGTCTAAAAGTGACACAAGAGTTATGGACAAGGAAGCCACCATATTATGATAATCTTTGAGTTTTTGGGTGTGAAGCATATGTTCATATTGTTGGAGGAGATGGTGGGCACCTTCTAGAGATGAGACAGTGTTGCAAATTCCTGCTTCACACCAGCAAACTCAGTTGAGGAGTGCAAAGTAGACCTCTTGAGCTTTCCAAGAAGTACAAATAATCACCCAAGTACTTTGGAAGATGATCCTTGAATCATTGGATCAAAACAGATAAGTTGGAGTTTCATTATGAACCAAAAACTTGCTATAATGTGCGCCAATATGCTACATAAATTCCTCTAAAATCTTTGGTATATATGGCTTCATTCCAACTTGCTATAAGTTGGAGTTTCATTATGAACCAATATTAGAGCTATAATGTGAGCTCAATATGCTACATAAATTCCTCTAAAATCTTTGGTATATATGGCTTCATTCCATGCAACTAGGTAGTCCTCTTTTATTTCCTTTTGTTGGAGCCAAGATTCAAATTTGAATTCAAACCTTTACCTAAAAGTGTTCCAAAGTTTAAGGACTTGATTTGCCATAAGTCCTCACCAAATAAGTTGTGGAAAGATTCTCCTATGAACTCGTGATTGAAGTGACTCCATATATGCACTTTTACAAGGAGCAAAAAATCAATCTTTTACAAGATATCATTCATGTGCTAATACATGAATGCACATATGAGCCTTAGGATAAATGATTAAGCATTTAGGCTTGGAATAATTGCACCAACAGCTCCCTCTCAAGCCTAATATGCTTGGGCTTCAATTCTCTTTAATACCTGAGTTGGCTAGATTGTTTGAAGAGAACCTATACTGGTTATATGGTCTTCCTTTAGACATAGTTTTTGATTGGGAAAGGAAGTTTACTAGCCACTTCTGGAGAGCACCAACATTTATGTTTTCCAAGTATGCATCGATACACTGCACCACAAAAGATCGTAGTACAACTACTATCACATGCCATGAGACAAATGGGGAACAAAGTGAATCTGACAGGTTATGTCCAAGAAAGATTATTTGAAGCCCAGAAGAAGTGGGGCCAAAAGAAGTTTCTAAATGGGAGTTCAGCTTTAACATTACTCATATATGAAGCTCTTGAAATGAAACACTGCTTACGTGAGATGCCGACATCAAAAGGGCTAGCTAAATATGCAAAATCCGCTACGGTCCCTAAGAAAAAGAAAGCAGTTGTTATGGTTATGGAAGAGGCAGGCACCAGCTCACAAAAACCCATGAGGGGTACGAAGCGTCTACGAGAGGAAGAAGCTCAGGTAACACCTCAATCAAAGAGAACACATCTATTGCCGAAAATCACGACGGCTCAAATGCCTATTACAAAGAGAGATCTCTCTGCTGCCCTAGAAGAGACGCATCAGTATATGCAAGGGCAGGTAAACCTGAATATTCAAGGTCATCATTATAGACAGGCAAGTCAAGAGAATCAACAACGGAGTACAGAGAAGACACCAAAACACCCTGGGAGATACAAAGAGCTGGGCATAGATGATTCTAGTTCCAACACAGAATCCAGTCCTGAAAAAGACACTCTGGACACTGATATAAGAACAGACGCTCAAGAAGAAGAATGGAATGAGATCAATCAAGTTGAAGTGACGCCGGACAACCACGAAGAAAAGGAAAAGAGCGTGGAAGATTCTAATAAATCGGAGCATGTCATTCAATTGAATGATACTACAAAGATAAGCATCAAGGAAGCTCCAACCCATGTTACATATGCAAAACAAACTATTAAAGAGGAAGTACAAACTCCAGTGAACACGGATTCGAAGGTACTACAAAATAAAGAACAATTTGTGATTGAGGTACCAGATGACACACCTCAAGGAAACAAAGAAAACGTGGTGGCTGAGCCAAGGATCCAGCTTCAGATTAGGCAGCCCCATGACACTACATTACATGTGGCACATGGAAAAGATGTCAATACTGGCGAACAACCGAGTATCCCAAAAACATGGCTTAATGTGGATGTTACTCAGCTGAAGCCTGTATTCAAGCAGATGATTCAGACAGCAATGGATACACAACAGCAAATGATGGATATAGATGCATATTATGATAAGGCCATGAGAGAAAAAAATCGATTCCAGATAATGAGCGAACAACTGTCATCACAACTCATCCAGGCACAAAAGGAGATAACGGCCAAAAGCACTGAGTTGCTCGAATCAAAAACACAATATGGCACATTAATCACTCAGCATCACCAACTGCAAACATAGCTCACGGAGTTACAGAGATTACATGAGGCAAGCAAAGCTGAAAAAGAAAGAATGAAGACTAGAAGTACTCTACTGGAGACACAGCTAAAATTATACATGGAAGAAAATGACACCTTACGAAGCAGAAATAAAGAATTAATGAAATCATTATTATATGATCAACCGATCGAGCAACAGGAATCCTCAGAAACCAAAGAAAAAGAATTAAGAGATCAGGTGGAACAATGCGCAGATCTGCTAAGACAAGAGCGAGAAATAAGAGAAGAATCGGAACAGAAGTATAGTCAGGAACTAAATGAACTGAAAAAGTAGTTGAATACCACACATGGTAAACTTGCAGCAAGCTATAGTGAAAACATGGACAATGTGGCTGAAATCGGAAATGAATTACTTGCAGCAAAAGAAGCACTCAGAGCAGCCATACAAGAAAATAAAGGAAAGACTGAACGCATAGAAAAATTAGAATTTCAAATCAATCAGAACGCCGTGATCGGGACACCAGTAGTGCCTGCTAAGGAAAATCCTACTGACAAGGTAGAGGTAAGCCCTCTATCCCACCCGATCTATAATTCTCCAATACATGAGCAGATGGCGGATATACATGATGATCATCCGATGCCATACACTGCAGAAATAAGTCAGAAGGAACGGGCACTAGTGGTGTCCCGATTGACAGAGAATTTTGAAAATGAAGTCATTAAGATCATGAAAGAGGCCAAGATCAAAGGTAAAGACCTGGACAAGATAATGAAGCCTTTCAATATTCCGTATGGACTATTGAAAGAGAAAACGAGACGATATATAAAGAAGATTACACAGAAAAGTCCAGATGAGCAGCTCAATTTTAAACATGATACATTCGATTACAATCAAGAAGAGTTCGAAGCTACACAACCAATTTGGAGAAGAAAATTTTTGGAGAAACATCCCACACTACGGGTGCAGTGGCAAGCAGCACCATACTTCTTCCAGGTAAACCCTTCATTTTGTCCAATACCACGCAGAAGGGAGATTAGAGAATTTTTGGATATGCAAAAGAATGGCACTATAAATAAACAGTGGCTGAATTATCCTATGCTTCCGAGCCCGCCACATAACTACTTGCCAACGGAAGAGTATATGGTCAAAACCATCGAATTTTGGCTGCAAAATTATGCGACAGTACCCGACTTAACTGTCAAAATGACCAATAAAATACTTAGCATGATACTTACAGTTTTGAAGGTATTCAAGCATGCGGCCTACACTATTTTGAATTTCATCGGCATTAATCAAGGCACGGAAATCCTCATTTTTGATTTATCGGTTATGCCTAGCCGACCAACAATAATGGCGTATTATTCCAGATTAATGTTCTTGCCAAGTGTATATATGCAAACTTTTGAAGAAGCTTTCTTTACAGGATTTTTTGAGAGTGATTCCGAAATCTTTTTGAAGATGTCAAATTTAAATGCCAGATTAGTGGCATACGAACTTAGCTTCTTTGCAGATCATAGACAGCCACCCAATGACGGTGTGAAGGCAGAACAATGGAAACAACTAATGATACGTGAAGCCAATCTGCTAAATGATACAGAGCAAAAAATATATAGAACATATGCCCGTCGCTTATCAAAGCCTGTCGGGGACGACAGAGTCCAGGAGGGGGGCAGTGTTGAAGGAGAATCAAGTAAAAGAAAGAAAAGAAGAAGACAACGAAAGAAGCAGCTTCACTAAAAAGAAATATATGAAGATATACCTCTGCAAGAAGCCCCGCAGGGGCGCAACACCCATCTCTGCACAGAGCCCCGCAGGGGCGCACACACCAAGGAAAGGACGCATCCCAAAAGGGTGTTACAACCTCTTGATCTTTGGCAGGTCCAGATCGAAGGCTGTAGCACCTTACCTTCATACCTTGCACTGATGGCGTGCGTGGCAAACCGAATTAACAGGCTTTGAGTAATACAACAAGGTCCGATGTGTGCAACCAAGACAAATCAGAGGACCACTAAAACGTAATGCAAGATCAAGAATTAGGCAAAACTGACCAAAAGATGCATGCAAACAACAAACTGAAGACAAGAAGTAAAGCCTGTCAAGGGACGACAGAGACGAAGAGGGGGAGAGTGTTGCAGAGCTAAAGAGAGCACAAAGCAGAGAAAAAGACGGGCCCCAAAATTTTTCCGATTTGGACATCACATCTTTGTATCATAACCACTCTTGTAATATATTTTCCGTTGTAAATGCACTAGAGGAGTCCTCTAGATGCATCCCCACAGAAGATTAAAAGCTTACCCATGTAAAATAGTAGGAAATTAGTCTTTTAGTGAATAAAGTGCCGGTCTCTTGTGTGAAAGGACCATTTTTAGGGCACAAGTATATAAGTCAATTTGTGACTCTTTGTAAAGACTTTTGGCCATTGTGAAAATAGAGAGCACAGAAATTCGAATTTGTGTCTTCTTCACTCTGTATCTTCTTCTTTGTGAGCTTGTATGCATGTGTATTGCTTGGAAAGAGTGTGAGGGAGTGTTGTCTATCCATGAAAGTGTTTATTTGCTGTAGTTACGGTGTGTGCGAAGTGTAGGAAGTACTGAAGTGTAGGAAAGATTTCCCGCGACTCAGTATTTTGCTCATAACTTGAAGTAGGAGTGTCAGAATTGAAAGAAACCATTGCCATTGGATGCATCTTCTCGAGAGCTTCGAAACGCATATGCTATTCGCTATATTTGGAGCTCGGAGCTGGGAGAAAAGTCCAAAATAATGATGGCTGCTGCACCAAGTATCGTGGCACCATGACCAACAGTTGAAGCTTGTTTGGATTAGTCTTTACCTTGATTGCACTCTTTGAGTAGTTCACTTGCATTGATCATCACTCGATTGCATGTCCTCATACACTCGGCTAGGTTTGTATACTCATCGGATTGATATTTAAAAGTGTGAATCCCCACTATATGCACTTGAAGGGGATTGAGGTATAGTCTCTTTCTCCGCAAGTCCCTAAGTTGGTACTTAGGTCAACACATATGCCCATACCCTAATGAGTCACTTATCTTTGTACATTCTCTTGGTAATACATTCAGTATTGTGTGTTGTGCTTGTTGACACTCAAGGTCAAGCACAAGCATGGAAGTGCATCAAGGAAGTGGACACACAAGAAGAAGGAGCACGTAGGGAGCTCCAAGAAGCACATGTCAAATTTCAAGAAGACATCCCTATAATAATAATGATTTTCATCACCAAAAACCATTGTAAATACCATTTTCCATTTTTGCAACTCCATTTTGTTCAAGTTGAGGAGTCCTCAAGCTTGAGGAGTATTAGAAGTATCATCCTACCAATTTTCATAATTTTTAGACTCTATTTGAGCCCCCAAATAAGTCCTGGAGCATAATTTTTAACTAGGTTGGACACTAGGTCTGGACATGGCTAAAACTACTCAAAAAAATATAAAAAGGGCTAGAGAGCTCATTTTAGGGGTTAGCTTGTTGTAGATTTGAGCTTTTGTAAGAGAACTCCTTTGTAATCAAATATCTTCCATTGTTCCACTCTTTGCTCTTACCTTGTGCGTGTGTGTATATGTGTGCATGCTTGTGTGCTTTCACTCATGCACTTGTGTACTTCACTTGCTCTTGGTCTTCATACCAGTCCTCAAGTCTCCACGGATTGACATTTATGAGGTGAAGCTCCTCACGTTGTTACTTGCCATTGTGCTAGAGTGACACCAAATTTGGCATCGTTGCCGGAGAGAGAGCTTGGAGAACGAGCATGTGGCAATAAGACATAGAGTATCGATGTTGGAAGGTAAAAAATCACCATTTTTAGTTCAGCTTCTGAGTTTTCCTTCATCTTCATCTTCACCATCATCACCATTTCCTCCTACCTTCACCTTCTCCAATTTTCTCCGTTTTCGATTGTACATTCACTTCATTTTCACTTGTTGATGCGAGCAAGAAGGATAGAGGGAGTTCAGAGCTCAAACGTTGAAGAAACAGACTTGAAATCCTCTCAAAACATCACAAACTGAGTGAAGTATCGCGCAGACTGAGACTACCTGCGTCTGGTATCACGAGTGCAATATCATGGAATAGGTGAGAGTTTTTGCATCTACAAACACATAAGAGTGACAAGAAGGGCATAAGGTACACAAATTTATACAAATTTTTGAATTTGGGTGTCAAAAACTCCAAGTATCATGTCTGGTTGAGTTTTGGTATCACGATACCACAACTCTCGTGTATCGTGATACTTGTCGAGTATCGTGTATCGCCAAGTGTTGGTATCACGATCCTGGTCCTTTGGTGGTATCGTATCACAGTCCACTAGGTATCGTATCATGAGCATACTTGGTATTGTATCACAGTGGCCGCTCACTATACCCCATAAGCCTTTGCCCATTAGGTAGTTGGTCATTCTAAACCTCCACACGGGATAGTTATCCTTATCCAGCTTCTCTACTTGTTGACCCAAGTCAGCCATTGAAGAGTATCAAAGACTTTGAGAGTTACCTCGAATACTTATAGTCCTTTGCTCTTGCATTTGTGAAGCTCCCTCTTGTTTCGTAGCCCCTCTTTTGCTTTTCTTCAACTCCAGCTCTGATGATAAAGCTTCAACACCAAGTTCGCTCTGATACCAACTGTGGAGAATGAGTTCTCCTATGTGCAACAAAAATGTGTAGTGAACCACCCTTGTATGTCCAACACTTGGACAAATAGCTGCACCTTAGATAGCTCGCTTCTCTCAATAAAAAACTCAAATGGACTTGAGCTTTTATTCAATCAAATTAGACAAAGAAGGCTTTCTAACAAGCTATAAATAACTTAATTTGGACAAGTTTTGATTAGAAAACACAACTGAAAAAGATGAACTACCTGTCCACATAGGTATGCTGAAGAACTGAGCTTCACTCTTGGATTGATAGCTCTCTGAATATATATTCTTTGAGAAAGATATTTGGTACAGAGAAAGTAGACACAAATAGATTTCCAACAAGCTAAAAATCAAGTAATTTGGATGAGTTTTGATCAGGAAACTCAACTCACCAAGATAGACCACCTGCACACATAAGTACACTATAAAACTGGACTTTATTCTCTGACAGATATCTCAGAGAGTATGAATGATCTCAATGAGATATTTGAGCCAATGAAAGTAGATGCCAAGAGCTTTCCAACAAGACAAAAATCACGCAACTTGGATATGTTTTGGTTGGGAAATGGAACCGACCAAAATAGACTACCTATCTACAAAGGTATACTAAGAAACTGGACTTCACTCTTTCACTGATATCTCACAAACTACATAAGCTTTCAACGAGATATTTGATATGCAGAAAGTACACAAGATAAGCTTTCCAACGAACATTTAAATGCATAAAATGGTTACATATGCACTGATATATGAGCTCTGCAACAGAGCTGTGTACAAACTGACGTGCCGCTGGAAGGAGTCTAAGGGAAGCCAAAATGACAAAATGGCCAGATCCGACTACTGGGAGCTCTTGCCTCTTTCTCACATGAACACTACCCAGTGAGGCTAGTCTAGCAAGAAAATTGATCATGGAGCAAGAGGCTCAAGACTATGCCTTAGTAGGAGACAACCTATACCGAAGAGGAAAAGATGGTTACTTAAGATTGTGCATTCATGAATCAGACTATCTGAAAAACTTAGAGACTACACATAGTGTTGTTGCATGTGGACACTTCGGTCCTAACCGAGTAATTAAGACCATTCTATTCTTAGGACTTTGGTGGCCCACTCTTCATATGGATGCACATACCTATGTGAAGAAATGTGATACATGCCAACATGCACAATATCTGATAAGGAAAGATGAGATGTCTTTGCAGCCAATGATGGGAGGAGGTGCATTCTCAAAGTGGGGCATAGACTTTGTAGGTCCTATTAACCCCCCAACTAGAAACTCCCATGCAGAGTACATTATTGTAGCCACCGACTACCTTACAAAGTGGGTAGACGTCAAAGCCACAACGAAGAATGGTGCTCAAACGAAGACAAAGCTCTTATTTGAGAATGTGTCCACGAGATATGGACTACCCATAGAGTTAGTGAGTGATAGAGGCACACACTTCTTGAATGAAGTTAATGAATACCTCCTTCAAGAATTCTTGGTGATACATAAGAAGTCAGCACCTTATCATCCACAGGCTAACGGACAAGCCAAGAGCACAAACAAGATCCTATGTAATGTATTGAAAAAATTGGTAAATAGTAAGCGCTCTGATTGGGATAACCAACTTCATCATGCTGTTTGGGCTTACCGAGTTGCCTATAAAATGGTACTCAATGCCACCCCATTTCGGATGGTCTTTGGAAAAAATGTTGTGCTACCATTGAACTTCCTAATCCCAACTTTAAAAGTAGCACAAGAGCATGAGTGGAATGGACATGAGTTATCCTCTAGGATCTTTGATCTATAATGCTTAGGTGAGACAAGGCTACGAGTAGCTGCATGCATCTATGCTGCAAAGAAAAGGCAAAAGGCATACTTTGATGCACACATTAAGGATAAAGGATCGAAAGAGGGAGACTTAGTGTTGGTTTATACACTAAAACAACATGCCTGTAAATTGGAAAAAAGAGGATATGGACCCATGATCATTAATAGAATTTCCACTAGCAGTGCAGTTTAATTGGCCACACTAGAAGGTGATATCCTGCCAAACTATATCAGTGGATGTTGAGTCAAGTTGTATCAAGAACCTCTTACAGAGGATATGCTAATGAGACTCAACACTGCTAAGTAGCAAAAAGAAGAAGAGTTAAGGGTCAGAGAAGAGGCACATGTAGAGGCTAGAGAGCACATTAGGTAAAATAAGTTAAGGTGCTTAGGCATAGATGTCAATCCTTAGGCCCCAAGATACCACATGGCCATGTGTCAAACATCAAGTGCAATTGCTTCTCGAATAATTGATCAATGCCCCTTTGTGACCATAGCAATAGGACAAGGGAAGAATGTAAGGATGGTGAGAGCATTAATTAACTCAGGTGCAACAACTAGTGCAGTTAGACTTTCATACTGCCAAAATCTACAATTGAACATCAAGTCTATTGAAGCCTATCTCAT
This sequence comes from Ceratopteris richardii, assembly GCA_020310875.1. NCBI lineage: Eukaryota > Viridiplantae > Streptophyta > Polypodiopsida > Polypodiales > Pteridaceae > Ceratopteris > Ceratopteris richardii. The sequence continues at coordinate 65,933,335 of CM035432.1, read as the reverse complement.
AGGATTGGGAGGTGTGGAAACCCCCTATTTGGGTGAGGTAGAGCTTCCCATCTATCTTCAAGATGTTCCAATGAGAGCCAAAATGCTAGTGTGTGAAGATGAGAACCTTACGGAGCCACTTGTCTTGGGACAAGATGGGATCTATATCCATGCAGTCAAGTTAAACCTTAAAAGACAACTTCTTCAAGTTTGGGTACATGAACAATGCATCACATTAGAATTAGAGAATTGCACGAGCATAAATCCAAGTAGCACGCATTCTCCTAGTTCCTCTAGGCCCAATCCAAGCAAAGAAGATGTTGTATATGTCAAAAAAGCTATGATCCAGAAGGACTTAATCATGAAAGAATGGTCTCAAAGGAGAGAGGACCCCTCTTCTTTTTCAAGGACTACTACTGCCACAACAATTCAACCAAAGGGACAAGTAAAACAGTACATGAGCATGGCTACATCAAATAGACAAATAAAGTGCAAGAAGAAAGAAGCTCAGGGCATGAAGTAGATTTGGGTACAAAAAGGAGAGCAACCACTAGATTTGCCACAACCATTCCCATCAAAGCAAGCCAACCATGCTAAACGAAACTCCAAGAAACGAGGACTAGCTCAATCCCAAGGTCTCTGACAAATTTGGGCACCGAAGCAATCGATGAAGGCCAACCATAATAATGTACAAATTTGGGTGCCTAAGAAATTAGTTGCAGCTAAACAAGGACAATTACACATGTGGGTACCCAAGGTGCTCTTACATGCACAAACATCACTGATCTAACCATCGACTGATCACATCATTTCAAGATCCACTCACTACCTCCAACAAAGACTACATCAACATCCACCTGCAACATTGAAAGCCTCGACGTGCAACACCCATGTGCCTTTGGCATAACCTTGTCTTTTGCACCATTCATGTCATGCATTTCCAAAGTATGCATCAATATAGGGCCACATTATATGGCCGTGCATAGACACAATTGAGAATCCCAGGCACATGAGACACACTTGACATATGTAAAATATTTTATTGCTACAACCACTGTCTTCTTGTTTGTGACATTGTTAAGAGAGAGAGAGAGAGAGAGAGAGAGAGAGAGAGAGAGAAGAAGAAGAAATAGGACCATGCACTCCAAGAATCTCATCAGTGAACCATGAACAAGGACATCCATCAACAATGGAAGACGAGCCAATGGTCAACCACCATGATGGGCATACAACACGAAGAGACAAACATCGACTGACCTTTCACTATGGTAAGCCCTTCGGCAACACCATAACCATGATAGATTAGGAAACCTCTTCGTTAGCATACCCTTGAGCACTTCGCTCACGAGCCCCATCTTTTTCACCATACTTCTTCCAATACATTCCCCAAGTATGCATGCATAGGGCCACATTACAAGGCCGTGCACAAGGCACATATTTTCTTCAACCCATGCACTAATGCACTTACCCATCATCCATTATGGGCCACAAGTACTTGGCCTCATACTATGAAACTCTTGTTTCAAAGATCAAAGGACATCCAAGGTCACACATCAGTAGCTATGAAGCAATTCACAGTAGACAACTGCTCAAGATCAACATTGACAACCTCTTTTGAGCAGTTAACAATCTTTGAAAGCACACAAATAGACCATCCATCTCAAATCCAAGGAAGAAGTACATACAATGGGCCCAACTCTCGCATATGCTAGTAGTGGAACACTGAAGAACCAGACGATCAACCAAGCTACATTTGGAAGATGGAATGCTCCTATTGATACATGAAGAACACTACCTCCCAAGTACTACATGGAACAACCACTCCAACAAGGGTCTGTCAGGGATGATAGACTCAAGAGGGGGGGGGGGGGAGTGTTGACACTCAAGGTCAAGCACAAGCATGGAAGCGCATCAAGGAAGTGGACACACAAGAAGAAGGAGCATGTAGGGATCTCCAAGAAGCACATGTCAAATTTCAAGAAGACATCCCTATAAAAATAGATGAAAAAAATCACTAAAAACCATTGTAAATACCATTTTCCATTTTTGCAACTCCATTTTGTTCAAGCTGAGGAGTCCTTGAGCTTGAGGAGTATTAGAGTATCATCCTACCAATTTTCATAATTTTTAGACTCTGTTTGGGCCTCCAAATAAGCCTTGGAACCTAATTTTTAACTAGGCCAGACACTAGGTCTGGACAAGGCCAAAACTACTCAAAAAACCATAAAAAGGTCTGGAGAGCTCATTTCAGGGATTAGCTTGTTGTAAATTTGAGCTTTTGTAAGAGAACTCCTTTGTAATCCAAGATCTTCCATTGTTCCACTCTTTGCTCTTACTTTGTGCGTGTGTGTGTGTGTATGTGTGTGCATGCTTGTGTGCTTTCACTCACGCACTTGTGCCATCACTTGCTTATGGTCTTCATACGGATCCTCACATCTCCATGGATTGACATTTTTGAAGTGAAGCTCCTCACGTTGGTACTTGCCATTGTGCTAGAGTGACAGTGCTCCAAGCTCCTTCTTCTTCCTTCCCTCCGGTCACAGTCTCAGAATCGCACAAAAATTGGTGAGCGTACTTAGGGAAATAAGGAGTTCGACCTCTCAATGCACTATCGTAGTGCCTGTGTAGGCAATTTTATCTGTTTGTGCCAAACATATATACATGTTTTGGTTCGCCAGTGTATGTGCCTCGAAGTCTGCTATAGGTTTAGCAAAACTCAGTAGGGTAGTTTTGTTCAGCATTTTGAGATATAGTCATTTTTTTTCATCAGGGTATTTTATTCTGAGCATAAACCTTTGCAACAAGCCTAGCCTTATACCTATCAATTGTTCCATCACGCTTACACTTCAACTTGTATACCCACTTAGTGCTAATGGCCTTCTTGCCAGGAGGCAAGTCACATAAAGACCAAGTACCATTTTTCATGATAGCATCATATTCTGATTGGATAGAAGCCATCCAATTTTTAGAATTTTGTGCTTCATCAAATGAAACAAGTTCATTCTCATCACAAAGATTAGAGGCAGCCATAGCATAGAAATCTAATGCAAAACAAGCACTATGAGAACTTGAACAAGTGCGATATGATAAAGATGCATCTAATTTGCTATCACGCAAAGTCTGCACCAACCATTTTGGCATAGTTTTTGCCTCCTATCAGCTCTCGCATCAACAAGTGCAGCATGTAAATATGCATCAAAATGGAATGACCTGCATCATCACATGAAACTTGTAAAGGTTGAGAAATTGCCTCACTTGGACTAGCACTAGATTGTCCACTTGTAAAAAGAGGAAGGCTCACAGTATCATACACACCTTTGGAGCTAACTGATGTCTCCTTAGTGCATGAAAGTAATGGTTGAATAGCATCTTCCACAAAAACAACATCATGGGTAATCAAAATGTGTTTAGACTTTGGATGATACAGATGATAGCCTTTGCTTTCATAATTGCACCCAACAAAAATACATCTCACTTCTTTATCATCCAATTTTTTGCATTTTTTTAAGGAACTAATGCATATGCTAGACAATAAAAAACATGCAGATGAGCAATAGATGGCTTGTGACTTTGCAAAGCCTCATATGGAGTGATAGACTATAGTGCTTTGGTGGGATACCTATTAAGTACATATGCTGCACACATAACAACCTCAAGCTAGAAACTATGTGGTAAAGCTTGACTCTTGACCATACACCTCATCATCTCCATGAGTGACATGTTCTTCCTTTCAGTGACTCCATTCTATTAAGGTGTATACGACACTATACTAATGTTTTATCACACTTTCAATAATAAATGCATTAAAATCAGAAGACATACATTCCCCCCTCAATCAGAACAAAGGGTTCCCATTTTACATGCTGACAGATTTTCAACCAAAATCAGAAACCCTTTGAATCACACTTTGCTTTCGATGGATATACCCATGCATGCCTGGAAAAATCATCAATGAAAGTCACAAAGTAAAGATAGTTGCCAAGGAGGGTGTCTACATAGGACCATAGACATCACTATGAACAAGCTACAATTTATGAGTAGCTCAAATTGAACCATCTTTTGGGAATGAGGAACATTGCATTTTGCCCAAAATACAGCCTTCACAAACATGTTTACCAAGTGCCTCAAGTTTGGGTAAAGAGGACAACATTTCAGATTTCTGCACGCATAACAAACTAGCAAATTCAGATGACCAAAGCGTGCATGCCAAAGCTTTGCATCTGACATAGCCTAAGAGTCATGTACTGCACATGCTGAATCATTCACAGATTTTTCATATTCTATGAGCTTATACAACCCATGACATAAAATGCCAAAAGCAATAATGACATCGCCATTTGATAGATCATGAACTATACATCTCGCATCAACAAATTTCACAACCAATCCGATCTTGGATAATACTGGAACTCATAACAGATTTTTCTTGATCCCTGGCAAAAATAAAGCATTCAACAATGTAAAAGAACTAACATTAGTAGTACTCAAAATGATCTTACTAACTCCCATAACAGGATAAGAGGAGTTGTTGGCACATGTTATAGTATTCCCTATAGGGACAAGCTCTAGTGAAGAGAAGAAACTGCATTGTGAGGTAATATGTTTGGGTGCCCCACTATCAAAGTACCAAACACCTCAATCTACTACAGACATACACTATTCAAGAGAAGATGGTTCATAATTGCAAACAATGGTAGATGCCCATTCTTCATTTTGCACAAGATTGGCAGACTCTATTTTGGATGTAGATGCCTCTACAAAAACCATTGTAGCCTCTTTCTTCTTTGCCTCTTTTGCAACTAGTTTTGGACATCTCTCTATGACATGATTATTTCTTGTACAATATTTGAAAAATAATTTTTTCTTTTCTGTTTTCTTCTCGTCTCTGCCATCTTTCTTTGATTGTGTAGAATAAGAAAATTTCTGCTTACTAATAGATGAGCTCCATTTAACTTTGCCCTTCTGACTAGACATGAAAGCTTGATCTACAACACATATAATGGACTTGTTCTACCTGGACTGGTCTTCTTGCAACAGAACAGAGAATAACTCCTCAAATGTTAAGGCATTTGGATTGCCTTTCATCATCAATCAAAGAGCCGAAGCAAAACTCTGACATGAATCTAGAAGACCATTCAAAACAGTATGCACAAGTGAAATGTTAGGAAAGATTTCATCAACAAGAATTAATTGCTCCTTCAAATCTTTGATATTTGTCAAAAAACTATCCATGGAATCTCCTTCATTCATGTGCTCACCCTCCAATTGTTTTCGAAGCCTTTTACTATTTTGTAGGAGCGAATGTGGGGAATAATGGCATGTTTGACAAACAAGGTTATCAATGCATGTGCCTGAGAATCTGTGCCATCCCATCAAAGTTTCTCTGTAGTGGGTGTAGCACAAACTATAGCATGAACAAGAATGTGAAGAATATCACTATCTTCAATGCCATCTGCATCACCTTCAACAACTATGTTTGTAGGTGAAATATGACATTTTTCAACATCCTACACAATATTCCAGTCCTTTTGCAACCAATACATGATGCATCATATAAGCCCATAATGGATAATTGGTACCATCCAACTCATCCTCAATAGCCAACATACAGAATACATCACTGCTTTTAGCCATGACCATTGACTAAAATACCCTGATGTAGAAAAATGACTATATCTCAAAAAGTTGAACAAAATTACCCTGTCGAGTTTTACTAAACCTATAGTAGACTTCGAGGCACTTATACTGGCGAACTGAAACCTCTATACATCTTTGGCACAAAAAGATGAAATTTTGCATAAGCACTGTGACAGTGTGTTTGGAGGTCGAAACGAGCTGAGATTGTGATTTCAACACCATAGAGCGAAGTTTTTTCGAACTCCTAATCGCCTTGATTATGCTCATCAAATTTCATGTGATTCTAAGATTGCGATCGGAGGGGTGCTAACGACACCCTAGATGAAGTGTCGACCTACTTTGATACCAATTGTTGGAGTTTGAGGTCTACAGAAGCACGCGAACATTACAAGGAAGAAGAAGAAGAAGCTTGGAGCACAACACACAATATTGAATGTATTACCAAGAGAATGTACAAAGATAAGTGACCCATTAGGGTTCTAGGCATATATACAAGCCAAGGAAAAAACCTCCTAAAGAGGGAAAAAGGTGCCCGAGCAGTCCTAGTGTGCTCACACAGATCATTGGCTAAATATATCAACAATAAACATGTCCCTGAAGGGTATATATTGGGAAAAATGAAGCATTCCTCCTTCCGAAAAGATGGTTCAGTATGAGCTACTAAAAAATTATAGCTTGTCCATAGTGATATTTGTGCTCCTATGTAGACACCTTCTTTTGAGAACTATCTATACTTTGTGACTTTCATTGATGATTTTTCCAGGCATGCATGGGTATATCCATTGAAAGCAAAGTCCAAAGTGTTTATGTGCTTCAAAAAGTTTTTGGTTTTGGTTGAAAATCCATTAGCATGTAAAATGGGCACCCTCCATTCTGATTGAGGGGGGGAATATATTTCTTCTGACCTTAATGCATTTTTGAATGAATGTGGGATAAAACATCAATGTAAAGTGCCATATATACCTCAACAAAATGAAGTTGCAAAAAGGAAGAACATGTCACTCATGGGGATGGTGAGAGTCAGGCTTTACCACATAGTTTTTGGCTTGAGGATGTTATGTGTGTAGCATATGTACCTAATAGGTGTGCCACTAAAGCATTGCAGTCTACCACTCCATACGAGGCTTGGCATGGTCACAAGACATATGTTGCTCATCCCCATGTCTTTGGTTGTCTGACATATGCATTAGTGCCTGAACAACAACATAGGAAATTGGATGATAAAGTAGTGAAATGTATTTTTTAGGGTACAATTCTGAAAGCAAAGCTATCCTTTGTATCATCCATAGGCTAAATGCATTTTGGTTAGCCGTGATGTTGTTTTGGCGAAGATGCAATTCTTTGGTTAGCTGTGATGTTGTTTTTGGGGAAGATGCAATTCTTTCATGAACTAAGGATACATGAGTTAGCTCGAAAGATGTGTATGACACTTTGCTACCTCTTTTTACAAGTGGACAATCTAGTGCTGGTCCAAATGAGGTAATTTATCAACCTTTGCAGGTTCCACATGATGATGCAGATCATTCCATTTCTAATGCAGATTTACATGATGCACTCTTTGATGAGAGATCTAATTTAAAGGAGGCAAAAAATATGCCTAAATGGCTGGTGTAGACTTTGCAAGATAGCAAATTAGATGCACCTCTATCATATCATAGTTGTTCAGGCTCTCATAGTGTATCTTTTGCATCATCTTGCTATGTTATGGTTGCATCTAGTATTTGTGATGAGAATGAGCCTGTTTTGTTTAATGGCACACAAAATTCAAAAAATTGGATGGCTATTATGCAATCATAATATGATGCTATTATGAAGAATAGTAACTAGTCTTTATGTGACTTGCCTCATGGCAAGAAGGCCATTGGAACTAAGTGGGTATACAGGCTAAAGCATAAGCTTGATGGAACACTTGCCAGGTATAAGGCTAGGCTTGTTGCAAAAGGTTATGCTTAAGAAAGAGGCATTGATTTCGATGAGACCTTTGCTCCTACATGGTGAATGACTATTGTCTGTAGCATCTGTGCACTTACAACTCATCATGGTTGGAATATACATCATTTGGATATTAAAATTGCATTTTTGAATGGTGATTTGCATGAAGAAGTGTATGTTTTTTAGCCCCATGGCTTTGTATAGAAAGGGCATGAAAACAAAGTGTGCATGTTGAAAAAGGCATTATATGGTTTGAAGCAAGCACCACGTGCTTGGTATGAAAAGATACATGCCTACTTGATTGCACATGATTTTGAGAATATTCCAACTGAGAGCACCTTATATCTTAAGCGTGCAAATGATATTCTTCTGATCATTGTTATCTATGTTGACGACATGCTGCTCACTCGTCCTAATGAGAAGCATACTGGTGATTTTAAGGCTGATTTGCATGCCTCATTTGAGATGTCAAATTTGGGGCATTTGCATCATTCAGTTTATGCCCCGAATTTGACATCTCAAATGAGGCATGCAAGTTGATGGTGGAATAGCTTTGTGTCAAACAAAATATATTGACACATTATTGTACCATTTTGGCCCTAAAGATTGCAAACCTATTACCACTCCTATGGAGACAGGTTTATGGTTGAGTCTTCATGATGCTAGAGATGCATTTGATGTTATTCTCGATCAACAGGCTGTTTGGATGCTTGATTTACTTATGCATAAGTCAGCTTGATATTCAATTTGTTGTCTCACACATGAGTAGATTGATGCATTGTCCAAGTGCCAAGCATTGGCAACCAATTAAGCGCATTTTTCACTACTTGAGTGTTACCTAGCTACTTGGATTGTTTTATCCCAAGGGGGATCAATACTACGAGATTTACATGCTTTTTTTTTTACTCTAACTGGGCTCATTGCTATGACACTTGTGTGTCCATTAGTGGTTTTTGCTTCATGCTTGGTAGCTCACACATATCTTGGTTGAGCAAGAAGCAGCCTACTGTGGCCACTTCTAGTTATGAGGCTGCGTTAGGAAAGCTTTCACAACGATTATAGAGTATGTGTGGCTTAGATGCCTTATGGTTGATTTGGGTGTTGGTCAATCTTCAACTACCATCATCTTCACTGAAAGTCAAATCTCATTGGCAATAGCGAGGAACCTTGTGTTCCATGCTTGCACTAAGCACATTGAGGTGCACTATCATTATGTCAAGGAGAGGTTCTCTACTGGAGAGATTAGTTTGGCATATGTGCCCACACAAGAGAACATTGCAGACCTTTTCACAAAGGCTCTGCTTAGGGAGAAGTTTGAAGCTTTCTGCAAAGGTTTGGGATTACTTCCTCTTGTGGATTGATTCTACATAGCTTTTCACTTCCTTATACATGAGTGCTAGCTCCTTGTTCACCGCATCACTCCCAAGGGGATTTGCTGATATATTTTGGTAGTGATGTATGTGAACACACTAGGACCATCAGGGCACATTTTTCCCTCTTTAGGAGGTTTTTTCCCGTGGCTTGTATATATGCCTATAACCCCAACATGTCACTTACATTTGTACATTCTCTTGGTAGTACATTCAATATTGTGTCTTGTGCTCCAAGCTTCTTCTGCTTCCTTGTGCTATTTGCGTGCTTCCATAGACCTTTAAATCCAACATCCAATACCATTATTTAGGACAAAAGTGGAATTAACGGGAAGGAAATGTTATATGGAGTATCCTTGAGAGAGAGGTGCAAATCACCTCTTAGTAGTATTAAGTTGGGCTCACACATGAGTGCCGTGTGGCATCCATGTGTGAAGCCATGTGGGGATTCCATAGCTTCTAGCTAAGGAGAGAATGAATTAATGGAAATGAGCACATGACTTGGTGGTATAATCATTGAAGGTCTTTGTGTGCCTATTCTGAGATTGTAGCTCACATGGAGTCTCTCTTTTGCCTTGTAACTTGTGCTGCGTGACTTCAAAAAACAAGGCAGATCATCAAAAGGTTTTAACATGCTCAACCTGATTCTCAAGGGAAAAATTTGTCTATTTGCTTTAGATGGTACCGAAACATTGGATCAAATCATTGATGGGACTGATCAACTAGAGAGGAATTTGAAAGTGGCCAAGCCTTCCTTACAACATGAGTTTGAAGCGGCTACTTGACAACCCATTCCTCTAGCCGGATCTCTAGAACAGAAGCCATCAGATGATTATATATTACAAAATGTCAGAATGTAGGACATATAGTGGTAACTTGTGCCCTAAATCAAGTTTATTGTGCAATATGTAATATTATGAGTCACAATATTGAAAATTGTATATATAATAATCACACTAAAGTAATCACCACCAATCAGGTACAACTAGAATTTATGCATTTGAGACAGTGGTACCTTTCTACCTATGTACATAATATTCGCCCAAGAATGACTATTAATGAAACAATCCCTCTAGATAGTGGAACTAACTCTCAACCTAGAAGTGGTCATTTTGGATATCAAGGTTCTAGAAGAGGATGAAGGTTTTCTAATCATAATAGGAAGGATGGAAATACTTATTCCAAAAGGACCACAGTGTTTGTTCTTTATGGAATTCAGTCATGTTTGAGAAAATTGCAAGGAAGCTCAAGAGTATGATATACAAAATGGAAGCAAGAAGTGAAATTGAAAGCTCCTATGAATTGTACAGTCTCTTTCAATTTTGAAGAACTAGTGACAATGTTAATAACTTGTTTAGGAAAACAAGTTAATATTGGGGAACCTTCCCATCATCCTACTACTTAGGAGCAACATCAATTATACCATCAAGCTTTAGGATAGGCTAAGCTATTGCCATCACATTTCAATTCCACAAATTTACATCCCCTGATCATATCGTCTGCTTTGAATATTAAGTCTACTTTAGGAAATACTTCAACAAATTCTGTGGATCAACCAACTCAAGATCCAATAGGTAACTCTCTAGAACCTAGTTCATTTAAGGATTCTTGGCAAGTATTATGTAATTCAACGATTCAATTTCCTTTGGGAGAATTACAAAATTTAGTTCTGACCTTTAAAGCAACCTTATTTCTAGCTATTGTGATGAATGTTTCCCTAGTACACCGGGATTCTTAGTCAATACCAATAAATCGGGTAGAATCCGTAGAAGGTAAATTATTGGACTATGTTGCTCCATTGATTATGTTATGGTATAAAACTAAACCCATCCCTTGTGTCTTAATTGATGGTGAATGTGAAGTTAACATTGCCACACTTGCAATAGGCAAATAACTATATCGGGTGCATTTACATCTAGCCCTTTTTTATATTCAAATGGTTGATCAATTGCATGTTCAACGAGTGGGTCTTTTGAGGATATTCCTATCTACATTCAGGAAGAAACTTTCCATATTACTTTTGTATTTATCGAGTTATTAGGGAAAAATGCATATTATAATCTAGTGTTAGGCCATCCATGGTTCAGACATGCTAAAGTTCAATAGGATTGGGGATCACAAGCAATTACTTTTTGGAAGGGTCATAAGAAGTATTCAGTCATGTTGGATGATAAGCAAATCTTCCCAAAGGATCATAAGTCAATGGTGGAAAAACCCCCACATTATGCTAGAAGGATTAGATGATGATGAAGAGGCTCAATTTTTAGAAGCCAATAAGGATTTGTGGTCAATAGGAGTCATGGATATCCTAGTGGTACTTGCCCAATATGCTCCGGTATCAATAGTCATCCAACAAGAATTACTTCAACCTAACATTTCATCTGATTTGAACCTTTTGGTCAATGATCCATTGGAATCTACTACTACCCATGTATAAGAATATCAAATTGAGACAATAGATCTTGATACACCTGAGAAATCTCAGATAGTCAAAATTTATGCTGAGTTACCACCCATAATTTGGACTTTGTTAATTTTTCTTTTGATAGATTTTAAGGATGTTTTTGCTTAGGATTAATAAAAAATACAGGGCCTAGATCCTCGAATCTTAGTAGTTGAAACTAGATGCATCACCTGTGATTACCGTATCAACCCAAACTTTGCCAGATAGGTTAAGAGGGAATTAAATAGATTATTATAGGTTGGATTAATAGTGATCCCTAATGAATATCTGAAATGGGTTTCATCGATTGTGATAGTTAAAAAAAAGAATAAATAGCTATGGATCTATATTGATTATCGAAAACTCAATTAAGCTATGATCCTAGATCCTTTCACTTTATCATTCTTGGATACTATACTAGATGATGTGGTTGGACAGGAAATGTATTCTTTTCTAGATGGTTTTAGTGGATACAATCAGGTCCACAAGGGCAAGGTGGATGTTCCTAAAACATCTTTTACTACCAATTGGGGAATTTTTGTATGTAGAGTGATGTGGTTTGGACTTCAGAATGCTCCTAACACGTTTCAACATTGCATGCATCAGATTTTTGCTCCATATTTGACTAGCTTTGTGCAAGTTTTTTTGGATATTTTTTTTGGCAATCAAGATGATCATTTGTCATATAGTCCATCTTTGCCTGAATCGAACTAAGTCTATTTTTGGGGTGAAATGTGGAAAAGTGCATGTGATTTCTAAGGATGGCATTGTAGTAGGTCTTGAGAAAGTTAAAGTCGTTCAGGAGGCACCTCCACTATAATCTCCCAAGAAAGCTTTAAGGTTCTTAGGCCAAATCGATGGCACGAACAACATTTGCCATGTTTTGCCCATATTGTGATGCCTTTAAATAGTTTGGCTCATGTGAAACCAACGGAATTTCAATGGACTACAGAATGTGATTTAGATTTTAGGCAACTAAAAATTCTTATGACAACAACATGAGTTCTTCAAGCTCCAGATTGGAAGCATCCCTTCCATGTCTTCGTGGATGCTTTGGATATTGCAATTGGCTCAATTTTGATGTAAAAAGTGGGTCATTCTTGGTTTCACCCCATCTATTATGCTAGTAGACACCTCACTAATGTGAAGCAAAATTACTCAGTTAATGAAAGGGAATGTTTGGGACTTATTTATTCCATAAGAAAGTTATGACATTATCTATTTGGCCATTCTTGTACTTTTCATGTGGATCATTTCACTTTGCTCTATTTGGTGAAACAACAGAATCTAGTGGTCAGACTTGCAAGTTGGGTACTATCATTGCAGGAATACGATTATGATGTGGTTCACCAACTTGATTCTTCTCATGTGGTTGCTGATTTTTTATCGCATTTGGATAATGGTGAACGTGTAATTCGTATTGATGATTCTTTTCCAGATGCATACCAACTTGGTATGAGGAAATGATGTCATTTTTGGCAACTAGCATCTCCTCGATCACTTACGGTTTACTGCCCAAAAGTTGGCACTACATAGTTGACAATTGTCTATTATTTTGGATCAACTACGTTTTCGAGATTTGATGGGTTTTTGGCTAGCTGCGCTCCCCCACATGAAGTGCATATGATTATTTTTGAAGCACATGAGGGCCTCAAAGGTGGACATTTGGGAGTGGATTTAACAATCCGAAAATTCTTGTTCAGTGGTTTATGGTGGCCCACTATGCAAAAGGATGTCGGTGCTTATGTACAATTATGTGACCCTTTCCAATGCAAGGGAAAACATCATGCAATTCATCGATTCCCTCTTTAACCAATTCTTCCTTTAGAACCATTCCAAAAATTGGGATTATATTTTATTGGTCCTTTCAGCCTCCTACAACTCATTCTAGACATCCTTTTATTCTAACATGTACATATTACAATACTTGATGGGATGAAGCTTGGGCCTTATGACATGCCACTGCGAGGAGTGTCACAACAGTGTTGACATAGCACTTATTTCCTTGTTTTGGTCTATCATTAGAATTAGTTCTTGATCGCAAGATGCATTTCTTAAATCAAGTTGTTCATGCTATTACGAAGTATTACCACATCGAGCATAAAGTCACTACTCTTTATTATCCTTTTACAAATGGATTAGTAGAAAGCACCAATAAATTTCTTCTACTTATGCTTTAGAAAATGCTTTTAGAACATTCGAATAAATGGGAACAATATCTGCTTACTATTTTATGGGCTTACTATACTATGTATAAGGTCTCTACTGGGTTTACCCCTTCCAAGTTAGTATTTGGGTTAGAAGCAATTGCTCCTATGGAATTTGTGATGCCTAGTCTTTGAATTGCATTTAAAGGATGCTTAGTTTTGGAAGAATCTTTTATTTATCAGTTACAGGCTCCTAGTATTTGGAAGAGCTACAATATCAATTTTTCATTCTCATGTAGGAAGTATAGCAGTGTCAAAGCGGATGGCATGATCGCCATTAAGACCCATATTTTTTGGTGTGGAGATTTAGTTTTGCTTTTTCTCTCCTAGATGAAGCATCAAGCGGGAAAATTGAAAGTACAATGGATTGGTCCTTTCCAAAGCCATTCCAAAATTGGTCTCGCAAATTTTCAATTAGAAACCTTGATGGGTGAAGTCCTTCAAACTCCGGTTAATGGGTCCAAACTTTGACCCTACCATTCCTCTTGATCCTTGGTAGGAGTGCCTTCAAATAAAATGAAATGAAATAAAATAAATAGATAAATAAACTAAAATATATATATATATATATATATATATATATATATATATATATATATATATATATATATATATATATATATATATATATATATATATATATATATATATATATATATATATATATATATATAAAATATCTTTCATGAAAGGAGTCTAGTCAATTTATGTGCATAATGATGATTAGCTACCTTGCAACGATGCCAAGTTCATGCAGACTAGGTGGCAGCTTGAGATCTTTCCATAACTCTTACCATTGATATGGTATCTTACTCAAGGATCAAGCAGACTTGCTACCCTTGAAGTGGACTTCAAAGCATAAGATGTTATAAGCTTTGATGGTCGTATGATATCACTTTCTATTTGCTATGTAATTTTTTGTGTAATCTCTACGTGCTTATTGAACTGACTAGCAAGATGACGTCTATAGTAATCTCGAACCAAATTGACTTTACTGATCTCCTTATGCTTCAGATTCCATAGCATCTCCCTTTGATGATATCAAAATGGTTCCATGCTAGAGAGTTGCAAGACTATGCAATGATCAACTAGCAATAGTTGATTGTTCATCTGATGGGGTGCATGTTTCTAACTGTAGGAAGAGGTGGTAGTGGCAAAAGAGGGAGAACAAAGAAGATTGGTGGCAAAGCAAGAATTCTTGATGATGATATGAAGAAGTTCAGCAAGAGGATCGATGAAGAGAGGAAGCTCCCCGACAGTCCTAATACCCAGAGCATCACCCATCAACTTCTCACCATACCACCGATCAAGCTCAGTCACAAACCTAGATAGACCAAGTATCCGAAATAGGTAAACTTAACCGTAATTTCTCCAAGGGTACTTTATGATTCCCTATTTTTAATGATCACACCAAAGGTCCCTAGGGTATCAATTTTGATCGTGTCTAGTTTCCCTTGTTAGGATGCTCATTGTTAGCCATGGCCATAGACATCGACATCAAGGAGGCATGCAGAGAAAGATGCATGAAGAATACTAGGGGACTAGATCTATCAATTTTAAAAAAAGATTGCTTTATTACAATTGATCAAACCTTCAAAAATGATTATAATCACTACTCAAGTAACATATGTAACATATAAAATGCAATTTCATCATGAGCCGCTCCATTTTGTGCAAGCCAAGGAGTCCTCAAGCTTGAGGAGCCTAGATACATCAACCAAGTTTCGTAACTTTTGGACTTCATTTGAGCCTCTCAATAAGCTTTAGGACCTATTTTTTAACTAGGCCAAATGCTAGGTTTAGACAAGGCCAAAATTAGCTAGAAAACTTTAAAAAGAGCTAGGGAGCTCATTTTTTAGGGTTGTTAGTGAGAGAAAAGATCTTTGTAATAGTTATTTGAGTAATGCAAAAGTAATTTCCTCCTTCCATTGTGTCTCCTCTTACTTCTACCTTGTTTGTGTATGTGTATGTGCACTACTATGCTTCTCACCTTCAGCTTTGCGCACATCACTCATTCACAATCTTCATATCAGGCTATCTCTTTCGTGGATTGACAATTAAAGAGTTGGAGCTTCTTGACATGTTAATTACCTTTGTCTAGAACTGAAGTATTTCATTCGTGATGCACCACAGTGTGCTCTCCTTCTCGTGAGCTCCATGATGATATCCTCGGAGTAGAAAACCAAGCTCCTAAGGCCACACACGGTACTCCACACAGGGACTACAGAATACGCAAAAAACACAGTACATAGGGAGCACAAAGACATACTTCTTTAGGTCTTACAAATGCGGTCAAACTTATAGTCTGTGACTGATCAGGCCACTATATGTTTTATTAAAGAACATATACAAAGAAGTGTCCAGTGGCTATTTGGCCTTTCACATGGACACTAACGGTAACAATCTCCCACTAAAGGCCAATATGTCCAAAGTAACTATGGGAGAAAAACAAATAATGATAAAGAATACCTGAGTGTAAGTGTACAAACTATACCTCCCACTTGATGGGCATGTTAGACAATATACAAGTGACTGTGTAAGATCATGAATCAAGTAACCCCCATCAAGTGACAACAGTGTCGAAAGCTATCCTATGGTAGAGCTTTAGTCAAAGCATCTGCAACATTATCACGAGTGTGAACTTTCTCAAGAATACTATGGCTGAACAATCTCTATTGAAGTGATACCTCACCTCAATGTGCTTGGTCTTTGCATGATAGACGGGATTCTTAGCCAAAGCAATGGCACTCTGACTATCACTGAGCAAATGTGGTACATGCTGAGATAAACTTATATCACAAGCAAGACGAGGAAGCCACAACACTTCCTTACATGCCTCACTTGCTGCACCATACTCTGCTTCTATGGTGGATACAATTGTACATTCTTGAAGACAAGATCTCCAAGAGATAGCACCTCCAGCAAAATGAAAAATGTACCTTGATGTAGAGTTACGATTGTCTACACAACCAGCATAGTCAAAATCTGTGTAAAATGGATGTTTTCCCTGTACCTAAGCATAGACAATTGTCCTTAGTGCCACTCAAATATCTTCAAATCATCTTGACCACTTCCCAATGTTTCTTGCCAAGATTAGACATATATCTGCTCACAACTCCCACTGCAAATGCAATGTCTGGTCTCGTAGCTACCATATCATACATGAGACTACCAACAATAGACTGATAGGGAATTTTGGTCATGAATTCCTTTTCCTCATCTGATTTGGGGCAATCATCCTTGCTCAATTTCACATATGTGGGTAAAGATGTACTCAAGGCCTTTCCACCCTGCATATTGAACCTGTGAAGTACTTTGTATATGTACTCACTTTGAGACAAGTATATGCATCTTTTGCTCCTACCACAAGTAATGCGCATGCCAAGAATATCTTTGGCATCCCCCAAATCCTTCATATCACAGACTCAACTTCTTTTTGAGAATCGACAAATCATAAGAGGACTTCCCAACAATCAACATATCATCAACATAAAGTATCAAGCATATCAAGCTTCCATCTGAGCATCTCTTTGTGTAGAGACAATGATCCTCATTGCTTTGAGAATAGCCTTGAGACTTCATAAAAGCATCAAACTTTTGGTACCATTGTCTAGGGGACTATTTAAACCCATACAAGCTCTTCTTAAGCTTACAAACTAGACTTTCCTTGCCAAGAACTACATAACCCTCTAGTTGTTCCATATAGATCTCATCTGTAAGATCTCCATGCAAGAAAGAAGATTTTCTTGAAATCAACACCATGTTGTTGCTTAAAACCCTTTGCAACAAGTCGTGCTTTATACTTTGGAGAAGCACTATCTCATGTGAATTTCAGCTTATATACCCATACGGTAAAGATTGGGTTACGGTAATGTTTACATTAAGTGAAGTATTGAATCGTTGTTCAGTAAGTTGTTTACTGTAAGTCTGTGTTACGGTAATGTTTATCCTTGCGTTATGTAAGATGTATTGAAAACTCGGGCTCATTCCGTAAAGGAATGAGCCCGAGTTTTCTGTTAGAAATTTGGATTAGCAGAGTTGTTTTGAATGAAAGGTCATGCGAGTGAGTTGATTTGGGAAAATCAAGTATACGGCCTCTGATTATTCAGACTCCTTCCACTCCCAAGAACCCGGAAAGAGCTTAAACGCGTTCTGACGGCAAAAGCGTGTTTAACAGAGATCAAAAGGACTTTGCTTTGTGGTGCCGAAATCGCGATCTGAGATCGTTTCGGCCTTCGAACACATTATCACAGTGCTTATGTAGGTTATTTTGTCTTTTTATGCCAAAGATATATACAAGTTTCAGTTTGCTAGTATAAGCATCTCAAAGTCTGTTACAAGTTTAGTAGAACTCACTAAGGTAATTCTGTTCAACTTTTTTAGATATAGTCAATCTTCTACATCAGGGTATTTAAGTTAGTGGCCATGGCTGAAAGCAGTGATATATTTTGTATGTTGGCTATTGAGGATAAGTTGGATGGTACGAATAACCCATTATGCGCTTATATAATGCATCATGTATTGGTCAAGCGTGCCATTATTCCTCACATTCGCTCTTGCAAAACAACTTAGGATGCTTGGGATACACTTAGCACATTGTATCAAGCTAGGAATGAGGCTCGTGCTGCTTACCTCTGAAAAGAGTTGGAGAGTGAGCATATGAATGAAGGTAATTCTATGGATAGTTTTCTAACAAAGATCAAAGATTTGAAGGAACAATTAATTTTTGCTGATGAAGTCTTGCCTGACTGTTCACTTGTGTAGACTATTCTGAATGGTCTTCTCGATTCATACCAGAGTTTTGCTTCTACTCTTTGTTTGATGATGAAAGGCAATCCAAATGCCTTAACATTTGAGGAGTTAGTCTCTGTTCTATTGTAGGAAGATCAGTCTAGGCAGAATAGGTCCATTATGCATGTTGCAAATCAATCTTTCCTGGCTAGTCAGAAAGGCAAAGTTAAATGGAGCTCTTCTACTAATAAGCAGAAATCTGCTAATTGTGCACAATCAAAGAAGGATGACAATAAGAAAACAAAAAAGTAGAAATTGTTTTGCAAGTACTATCAAGAAAATGATCATGTCATAAAGAATTGTCCAAAACTAGCTGCAAAAGAGGCAAAGAAAAAAGAGGATGGAATGGTTGTTGCAGAGGCCTCTACACTCAAAACAGAGTCTGCTAATCTAGTGTAGAATGAAGAATGGCCATTTACTACTGTTTGCAGTTTTGACCCATCTTCTCCTGAACAGTGTATGTCTGTAGTAGACTCAAATGCTTTGTACTTTGATAGTGGGGCAACAAAACATATTACCTCCCAGCACAATTTCTCCACTTCACTCGAGCGAGCCCCTACAAGGAATACTATCATATGTGCCAACAACTCCTCTTATCTTGTCATCTGAGTTGGTAATATCATTCTGACTATTGGTAATGATAGTTCTTTTACATTGTCAAATTCTTTATTTGTGCCAGGGATCAAGAAGAATATGTTATCAATTTTAGCTTTAGCCAAGATTGGCTTAGTTATGATTTCATTGATGACATATGTACAATTCATGATCTATCAAATGCAGACGTGATTATTGCTTCTGGCATTTTATGTCGTGGGCTGTATAAGCTCATAGACTATGAAAAATTTGTGAATGATTCACCATGTGTAGTACATGATTCTCAGGCTATGTCAGATGCAAAGCTTTGGCATGCATGCTTTGGTCATCTGAATTTTGCTAGTTTGCTATGCTTGCAGAAATATGAAATGGTATCCTCTTTGCCCAAACTTGAGGCACCCAGTAAACATGTCTCTAAATGCTGTATTTTGGGCAAAATGCAACATTCCTCATTTCCAAAAGATGTTTTAGTTTGAGCTACTCAAAAAGTGCAGCTTGTTCTCAGTGATGTCTATGGTCTTATGCAGACACCCTCTTTTGGAAACTATCTTTACTTCATGACTTTGATTGATGATTTTTCCAGGCATGCATGGATATATCCACTGAAAGCAAAGTCCGAAGTTTTTATGTACTTCAAACAATTTTTGGTTTTGGTTTAAAATCTATCAGCATGTAAAATGGGTACCCTCCATTGTGATCGAGGGGGGGAATATATGTCTTCTGACTTTAATGCATTTTCCGCTGAACGTGGGATGAAACATCAGTGTACAGTGCCGTATACGCCTCAACAAAATGGAGTTACTGAATGGAAGAACAGGTCACTCATGGAGATGGCAAGATGTATGGTCAAGAGTCAGACTTTACCACATAGTTTCTAGCTTGAGGTTGTCATGTGTGCAACATATGTACTTAACAGGTGTCCCAATAAAGCATTGTAGTCTATCACTCCATATGAGGCTTGGCATGGTCGTAAGCCATCTATTGCTCACTTGCATGTTTTTGGTTGTCTGGCATATGCATTAGTGTCTGAACAACAACATAGGAAATTGGATGATAAAGTAGTGAAATGCATTTTTGTTGGTTATAGTTCTGAAAGCAAAGGCTATCATCTGTATCATCCACATACTAAATGCATCTTGGTTAGCTGTGATGTTGTTTTTGTGGAAGATGCTATTCAACCGTTACTTTCATGTACTAAGGAACATATGTTAAATCTAAATACATGTATGATACTTTGCTACCTCTTTTTACAGGTGGAAAGTCTAGTGTTGGTCCTAATGAGGCAACTTCTTAGCTTTTGCAAGTTTCATGTGATGATGCAGATCATTCTATTTCTGGTGCAGATTTACATGATGCACTTGTTGATGACAAAGCTCACATTGGGGAGGCAAAAACTATGCCAAATGTAGACTTTGTGTGACAAAAAATTAGGTGTTCCTCTATCATATCCTAATCATCCAGGCTCTCATAGTGCCTCCTTTGCAGCATATTGCTATGCTATGGATACCTTGAGTCTCTGTGATGAGACTGAGCCTGTTTTGTTTGATGAAGCACAAAATTTTGAACATTGGATGGCTACAATGCAATATGAATATGATGCTATCACGAAAAATGGTACCCGATCTTTGTGTGACTTGCCTCTTGGCAAGAAGGCCATTGACACTAAGTGGGTATACAAGATGAAGTGTAAGCCTGATGGAAGAATTGATAGGTATAAGGCTAGGCATGTTGTAAAGGATTATGCGCAGGGAAGAGGCATTGATTTTGATGAGACCTTTGGACCTACATGCTGAACGACTACTGTTCGTAGCATCTGTGCACTTGCAGCTCAACATGGTTGGAATGTACATCAGTTGGACATTAAAATTGCATTTTTAAGTGGTGACTTGCATGAAGAGGTGTATGATTTTCAGCCTCGTGTCTTTGTGCACAAAGGCATGAAAACTTGGTGTGTAGATTTAAGAAGGCATTATATGGTTTAAAGCAAGCACCACGTGCTTGGTATGAAAAGATACATGCCGGTTTGATTGCACATGGTTTTGAGAACAATCCAAGTGAGAGCACCTTATATGTTAAGCATGCTAATGTTGTGCTTCTGATCATTGTTGTGTATGTTGATGACATGCTGCTCACTGGTCCTCATGAGAAGCATATTGCAGATTTTAAGGCTGATCTGCATGCCTCATTTGAGATGTTTGATTTGGAGCATTTGCATCACTGTTTGGGCGATCAGTCTATGCAAGTTGATGGTGGAATACCTTTGTGTCAAACAAAAATATATTGACACATTATTGCAGCATTTTGGTCTTGAAGATTGTAAACCTATTACCACTCCTATGGAGACATGTTTACGATTGAGTATTCATGATGCTAGAGATGCATTTGATGTTGTTCTCTATCAGTAAGCTATTGGATGCTTGATTTAATTATGCATTACACAACCACATATTTAGTTTTCTGTCTCACAAATGAGCAGGTTTATGCATTGCCCAGATGTCAAGTATTGGCAGGTGGTTAAGTGCATCTTTCATTACTTGAGTGGTACCCAGCTACTTGGGTTGTTTTATCCCAATGGGGGATCACTACCACCAGATTTACATGCCTTTTCTAACTCTGACTCGTCTGGTTGCTATGACACTCATGTGTCCACTAGTGGTTTTTTCTTCATGTTTGGTAGCTCATGTATATCTTGGTTGAGCAAGAAGCAACCTCCTATGGCCACTTTGAGTTGTGAGGCTGAGTATAGGGTAGCTTTCATAGCGATTGTTAAGTGTCTGTGGCTGAGATGCCTTATGGATGATTCGGGTGTTGGTCAGTCTTCTGCCACCACCATCTTCACTGACAGCCAGAGCACATTGGCCGTTGTGAGGAACCCTGTGTTCCATGCTTGCACTAAGCACATTGAGGTGCATTATCATTATGTCAAGGAGAGGTTCTTTGCTGGAGAGATCAACTTGGCATATGTGCCCACACAGGAGAACATTGCAGACCTTTTCACAAAGGCTCTACCTAGGGAGAAGTTTGAAGCTTTTTGCAAAGCTTTGGGCTTACTTTCTTTTGTGGATTGATTCAACATAGCTTGTCACTTCCTTATACATGAGTGCGGGCTCCTTGTTCACAACATCACTCCCAGGGGGGATTTGTTGATATATTTAGGTAGTGATGTGTGTGAACACACTAGGACTACCGGGGCACTTTTTTCCCTCTTTAAGAGGTTTTTTCCCTCGGCTTTTATATACACCTATTGCCCTAAAGGGTCACTTATCTTTGTATATTCTAGTGGTAATACATTCAATATTATGTGTTATGCTCCAAGCTTCTTCTTCTTCCTTGTGGTGTTTGTGTGCTTCAGTAGACCTCGAACTCCAACATTGTCAAGTAAAAACGTGTATAAATACACTATGCTTTGATTCATGGGATAAAAATTAGGATTGAGATGATCATCACACTCATATTTAGTGAACATTGTATTATCTCAAAGCTGGAGAAGTCCTCCACAATCTCTTTTTACCATATGTCCATTGGAAATAGATTTTGTACTTCAATCCTAATTATTTGTGAATCCCTGCTACATTGGATTCAGTAACTCTGTCAAGTACTTTGAATCATTTCTCTCTATGTGAGTACTCTTTATCCAATAGATAGATTAGATCACTAAGTTAGAACTACATTAAGAATGTATTCAAAGTTGCATAACCATTGGATGCATAGATCTTGAGTTATGAGTAATTCTATGTGAACCCCCCAGATTTATTATGCACATTGCTATGAGTGTAGTCACTCTAAATTCATGAAATAACTTGGTGTATCTTGCTTAACACTCCATTTGAAATTTTGAAAAATGTCTTGGGTCCATTGCTACCAGGCTATGAGCACTGAGCAAAACACTGAGAGCCCTCTTCCATAAATAGAAGGTTTTCTCAAGGTGCTTTGTATTCACAACTTATCTATTCTGACATAGAGTTTTGGGAATGATTTCCTAAGATATTATAGTGATCTAATTGCATATATTGGAGGCTTAGGGTATCTACTAAGGGTCTCTGAAGTTATCAAGGATCAAGGCTGGTTTATGTTGAGATATCAAGCTCAACATGTGATGATCCAGAATGACACATATTAGTTTTTCATTTTCGTGACATGTATAGTGGTCACACCGGTATATGTCAGTGATACTTCATTGAGGTTTACTAGATTTATCTACCAAGACTGATGGCACATTTGTTTCTTGGCAGCTCACTCATTCGCAAACATTAGGATTTTCCTTATGTACTGTTCTTTATATATTGCACTTGTTGCATTCTTGTTTTAGGTCATTCTTGTACATTCCTTTTATGTAATAGAAGAAGAATAAGAAGAAGAAGAAGATCATTCTTTCTTGCCTCAATCTATGTGTGTGCTCCTCTTTGATTGTGAGTGTGTGTGTGTGTGAGCTCTCTTCCTTATCTCCTTCCTCATGACATGGAATCAGAGCCAGTGTGGCTGTCGAGAGCTCGTGGAGAAGGCACTGGTGAAGAGTATGCAAGAAGGCATGGAGAAAGCGGGATTCACAAATGACCTAAGGTTGCTACAAAAATTGGTGTGAAGATAGAAGGCCTCAAAATATTTTCGAGAGTAATCCCCTTAGGCTCACTTGTTTTTGTTAGATTTTTGTTTCAGAGCCATCTTGACCTCCATTTTGAGCTCCTAAGGTGGGGCCCACAGAGAAATCAAGTTAGTTTGCAAAATTATAACTTGTGTCCTATTCGACAACACTCATATATTCTAGATCCAAAATTTCAAGCGATCCAATGTACTATTGATACACAAAAACTATGTTTTTTTGAGATCGAACTCTCATGTCAAAGTGCGACAGTGTTCAAGCAAAAACATTACTTGTAGTGTTTTTGCCGTGTTGTGAATTGCTACAGAAATGGCAAACGCCAATGGAATGAGTCAGCTTATGAGTGATAAGCTCAACAAGAATAGCTTCTACGCTTGAAGATTTAGAATGACAAATTTCTTGATGGGAAAAGGCTACTGGAAGTACATGGAAGGAGAGAATGAAAATGTTCCACAGTTACTAGAGAGGAATCGGACTATGGACTAGTTAAGGGTGTATGAAGAATGGAATCAAGGAGCACAAAAGGTAATGTATTGACTATTTGTTAGCATACATGATATCATGATTGGACACATACAGGATGCCAAGACTCCAAAAGAGGCATGGAATAGTTTCGACACATTATATGAGACCAACGCAAAGGCATGGAAATTGCAACTAGAAAATGAGCTACATGTTGATATATTTAGGTAGTGATGTGTGTGAACACGCTAGGACTGCCGGGGCACTTTTTTCCCTCTTTAGGAGGTTTTTTCCCCCGGCTTGTATATATGCCTATTGCCCTAATGGGCTACTTATCTTTGTACATTCTCTAGTAATACATTCAGTATTGTGTGTTGTGCTCCAAGCTTCTCCTTCTTCCTCGTGCTGTTCACGTGCTTTCGTAGATGTCTAACTCCAACAATTGGTAGTATCAGAGTAGGTAGTCGCTTCATCTAGGCGTCGTCGATGCTCCTCTGTTTGCAGTCTCAGGATCGCACGAATTTTGCTGAGCATACTCAGCATGTTTTCCAGATCAAAACAGCTTCGCTATGTGGTGCCGAAATCGCAATCTGAGCTCGTTTCGGCCTCCGAATGCACTATCAGAGTGCTTGTGCAGGCTATTTTGTCTTTTTGTGCCAAAGGTATATACCAGTTTCTGTTCGCCAGTATAAGCAATTCGAAGTCTGCTACAGGTCTAGCAGAGCAGTTCTAATCAACTTTTTGAGATACAATCAATTTTCTGCATCAAGGTATTTTAGTCACTAGCCATGGCTGAAAGCAGTGATGTATTCCGTATGTTGGCTGTTGACGATAAGTTGGATGGTACCAACTACCTGTTACACGCTTATATGATGCAACATGTGTTGGTTGCAAAAGGACTATGGAACATTGTGCACGGTGTCGAAAAATGTCCTATCACACCTGCAACTGTTACAACTGCAAGTATTGAAGCTGATGCAGAAGGTGTCGAAGATGATGGTATTCTGCATATTCATGTTCATGCTGCGGTTTTTTGCTCCACCTATTGCAGAGCAGATTTGCTGGGATGGCAGAGATGCCCACACACATGAATTGATAGCTTTGTCTGTCAAACGTGCCATTATTCCTCACATTCGCTCTTGCAGAACAACCAAGGATGCTTGGGATACACTTACCACATTGTACCAAGCTAGAAACGAGGCTCGTGTTGCTTACCTCCGAAAATAGTTGGAGAGTGAGCACATGAATGAAGGTGATTCTATGGACAGTTTCCTAATGAAGATCAAAGACTTGAAGGAACAATTGATTTCTGCTGATGAGGTAAATACCAGATAGCTCACTTGTGCATACCGTTCTGAATGGTCTTCCTGATTCATATCAGAGTTTTGCTTCTACTCTTCAGTTGATGATGATGAAAGGCAATCCAATGCCTTATCATTTGAGGAGTTAGTCTCTGTTCTGTTGCAGGAAGATCAGTCCAGGCAGAACAGGTCCATTATGCGAGTTGTAGATCAAGCTTTCCTGACTAGTCAGAAGGGCAAAGGAAAATGGAGCTCTTCAACTAGTAAGCAGGAATCTACTAATTCTGCACATTCAAAGAAGGAAGATAAAGACGGTAAGAAATCAAGAAAGCAGAAATTGTTTTGTAAGTACTGTAAAGGGAATGATCATATCATAAAGAACTGTCCAAAACTGGCAACTAAAGAGGCAAAGAAGAAAGAGGCTGGAATGGTTGTTGCAGAGGCCTCTACACAAAAAACAGAGTTTGCTAATCTTGTGTAGGAAGAAGAATGGGCGTTTACTACTGTCTGCACTTTTGACCCATCTTCTCATGAGTAGTGCATGTTTGCAGTAGACTCAGATGTTTGCCAGTATTTTGACAGTGGGGCGACCAAACATATTACCTCGCAGCGTAGTTTCTTCTCTTCACTCGAGCCTCCCCTACAGGGAATACTGTTACATGCGCCAACAACTCCTCTTATCCTATTATGGGAGTTGGTAAGATCATTTTGACTACTGCTAATGGTAGTTCTTTCACTTTGTCAGATGCTTTATTTGTGCCAAGGATCAAGAAGAACTTGTTATCAGTTTTTGCATTAGCCAAGATTGGCTTGGTTGTGAAATTTGTTGATGACAGGTGTACAATTCATGATTTGTCAAATGGTGATGTGATTATTGCTTCTGGCATTTTATGTCGTGGGCTGTATAAGCTCATAGACTATGAAAGATTTGTAAATGATTTGGCATGTGCAGTAAATGATTCTCAGGCTATGTCAAATGCAAAGCTTTGGCATGCACGCTTTGGTCATCTGAATTTTGCTAGTTTGCTATGCTTGCAGAAATCTGAAATGGTGTCCTCTTTGCCCTAACTTGAGGCACCTAGAAAACATGCTTGTGAAGGCTGTATTTTGGGCAAAATGTAGCGTTCTTCCTTTCCAAAAGATGGTTCAGTTCAGGCTACTCAAAAATTGCAGCTTGTACATACTGATGTCTGTGGTCCTATGCAGGCACCTTCTTTTGGGAATTATCTTTACTTCGTGACTTTCATCGATGATTTTTCCAGGCATGCGTGGGTATATCCATTGAAGGCAAAGTCTGAAGTGTTCATGTGCTTCAAATAGTTTTTGGTTTTGGCTGAAAATCTGTCAGCATGTAAAATGGGCACCCCCCATTCTGATCGAGGGGGGGAATATATGTCTTCTGATTTTAATGCATTTTTGGCTGAACGTGGGATAAAACACCAGTGTACAGTGTCGTATACACCTCAACAAAATGGAGTTGCTAAACAAAAGAACAAGTCACTCATGGAGATGGCGAGGTGTATGGTCAAGAGTCAGGCTTTACCACATAGTTTCTGGCTTGAGGCTGTCATGTGTGCAACATATGTACTGAATAGGTGTCCCACTAAAGCACTGCAGTCTATCACTCCATATGAGGCTTGGCAAGATCGCAAGCCATGTGTTGCTCATCTACGTATTTTTGGTTGTTTGGCATATGCATTAGTGCCTGAACAACATCGCAGAAAATTGGATGATAAAGCAGTAAAATGTATTTTTGTTGGGTACAGTTCTGAAAGTAAAGGCTATCGTGTGTATGATCCACATACTAAACGCATTCTGGTTAGCCGTGATGTTGTTTTTATGGAAGATGCTATTCAGCCATTGCTTTCATGTACTAAGGAGACATCTATTAGCTCCAAAGACATGTATGATACTTTGTTGCCTCTTTTTATAGGTGGACAGTCTACTGCTGGTCCCAATGAGGCAATTTCTCAACCTTTGCAGGTTTCATGTGATGATGCAGATCATTCCATTTCAGATGCAGATTTACATGATGCACTAGTTGATGAGAGAGCTGATATTGAGCAGACAAAAACTATGCCAAAATGGCTGGTGCAGACTTTGTGTGATAGCAAATTAGATGCACCTCTGTCATATCGTACTCGTTCAGGCTCTCATAGTGCCTCTTTTGCATCAGACTGCTATGCTATGGCTGCATCTAGTCTCTGTGATGAGAATGATCCTATTTCGTTTGATGAAGCACAAAATTCAGAAAATTGGATGGCTGCTATGCAATCTGAATATGATGCTATAATGAAGAATGATACTTGTTCTTTATGTGACTTGCCTCCTGGCAAGAAGGCCATTGGCACTAAGTGGGTATACAAGCTGAAGCGTAAACCGGATGGTACAGTTGACAGGTATAAGGCTAGGCTTGTTGCAAAGGGTTATGCACAGGAAAGAGGCATTGATTTTGATGAGACCTTTGCACCTACATGTCCTATGACTATTGTTCGGAGCATTTGTGCACTTGCAGCTCATCATGGTTGGAATGTACATCAGTTGGATATTAAAACAACATTTCTGAATGGTGACTTGCATGAAGAAGTGTATGTTTTTCAGCCCCGTGGCTTTGTGCAGAAAGGGCATGAAAACCAGGTGTGTAGGATAAAGAAGGCATTCTATGGTTTAAAGCAAGCATCACGTGCTTGGTATGAGAAGATACATGCCTATCTGATTGCACATGGTTTTGAGAAGAGTCCAACTGAAAGCACCTTATATGTTAAGCGTGCTAATGATGTGCTTCTGATCATTGTTGTCTATGTTGACTACATGCTGTTCACTGGTCCTATTGAGAAGCATACTGCTGATTTTAAGGCTGATTTGCATGCCTCATTTGAGATGTCTGATTTGGGGCATTGCATCACTATTTGGGCATTCAGCTTATGCAAGCTGATGGTGGAATGGCTTTATGTCAAATGAAATATATTGACACATTATTGCAGCATTTTGGCCTTGAAGACTGTAAGCCTATTGCCACTCCTATGGAGACAGGTTTACGATTGAGTCTTCATGATGCTGGAGATGCATTTGGTGCTGTTCTCTATCAGCAGGCTATTGGATGCTTGATTTACTTATGCATTAGTATAGGGCAGCTTTCACAATGACTGTTGAAAGTGTGTGGCTCAGATGCCTTATGGCTCATTTGGGTGTTGGTCAGAGTTCTGCCACCACCATCTTCACTGACAGTCAGAGCGCATTGGCAGTTGCGAGGAACCCTGTGTTCCATGCTCGCACTAAGCACATTGAGGTGCATTATCACTATGTCAAGGAGAGGTTCTCTACTGTGGAGATAAGCTTGGCATATGTGCCCACACAGGAGAACATTGCATACCTTTTAACAAAGGCTCTGCCTAGGGAGAAGTTTGAAGCTTTCCGCAAAGCTTTGGGCTTACTTCCTTTTGTGGAGTGATTTCCACACAGCTTGGCACTTCCTTATACATGAGTGCCAACTCCTTGTTCACCGCATCACTCCCAGGGGGGATTTGTTGATATATTTAGGTAGTGATGTGTGTGAACACACTAAGACCGACGGGGCACTTTTTTCCCTCTTTAGCAGGTTTTTTCCCCGGGCTTGTATATATGCCTATTGCCCTAATGGGCTACTTATCTTTGTACATTCTCTAGTAATACATTCAGTATTGTGTGTTGTGCTCCAAGCTTCTTCTTCTTCCTTGTGATGTGCACGTGCTTCCGCAGACGTCTAACTCCAACACTACATACACAATAGAAAAAAGGCATGTTGGTAAGTGACTACACCCCGGAAATCAAAAGCATATGTGAGTCACTTGAATCTATTGGTGTGAATGTAGATGATGATGATGATTATAAGGTGGAAATGTGCCTTCATGGTTTAGAAGCTACATGTAAGCAGTTCAAAAGTTCTATATAGACTAGGGAAAATATTTCAAATTTTGCTGATCTGGTATCCATGTTGATTATTGAAGAAAAGAATCTTGGTGAGGTTTCAAACTCCCAAGGAAAACCTAGATTTGAGCATGTATTATACTTTGACAGAGGAAGAGGCAGAGGCTTTAGAAGTGGAAGAGGACACAATAACCAAGACCAAGGTCAACAACAAAATCATGCAGGAGGTAGAGGACAATTTTGAGGCAGGGGGAGCCAAAGGGGCTGTAGAAATTTCCAAAGAAATGATTTAGGTAATGACAGTAAAGAATGCTGGAATTGTGGTAAACCTATACACTTTGCACGTTGACGAATCAAAATGATAGAAGGTAGCAAAAAGACTATGCATCCACGTGCAGATGATTCTAAGAAGCTATTCATGGTTCAACATCACATGATGAATACGATGTTTGCTCATATTTCAAAATCGAATGATAATGTCTTGTTTGTTGATTCGGGTGCTTCAAATCACATGACCATTCATGCAGAATGGTTTAGTAGTTTGCAAAAACTGCTAGTTCCTGGATATGTTGAAACAAGTGATGACACATCACACCCTATCAAGCATACAGGAAACATAGCATTGTCTATGGAGGACAGGAAGGTAAAACATCTTGCTGATGTGTTGCATGTTCCAAATATAACAAAGAATCTAGTTTCTGTTGGACAAATGGTTGACTAGGGATTACAAATCAAGTTCAATGCTGATGAGTTATATGTAGAAGACTACAAACATAATGGATGATTGATTGCCAAAGGAAACAAAGTGCGTAGGATGTTCACCTTAAATGTGAAAATTCTTGAAATGAATGCAACCATGTTTGCAAAAGGTGCAGGAGTTATTGCTGATATAGAGATATGGCACAAATGAATTGGACATGCAAACTTGCATAGGCTGAAATTGATGTAGTCAAAGGAGATTGTCAATGGACTACCAAATTTCAAAGTTGCAAAAATGCAAAAGGTATGTGCATCATGTCAATTTGGTAAACAGTCAAGAGCATCATTTTTGCATGGCAAGGATGTTGGTGAGAATGTGCAAGAAATAGTACATACATATGTTTGGGGTCTTGCAAATACCACATCTATGGGCAATTGCAAGTTTTATGTTACTTTCATTGATGACCATACATAAAAATTATGGGTATATTTCATGAAAGAGAAGAGTGAGGTGTTCAGTCACTTCCAAAATTTTAAGCCTATGGTGAAAAATCAGACAGGAAACTATATTCAGACATTAAGGTTTGATGGAGGAGGCAAATACATCCCAAATGAGTTCAACAACTTTCTTAAAAGTCATGGAATTTGACATCAGATTTCATGTAGGTACAAACCACAATAGGATGGCATTGCTGAATGCAAAAATAGACATTGTAGAAATAACAAGATCCTTGATGGATGAGAAGAATATGCCTCATTGTTATTAGGCAGAAGCTATGCACACTACTATATACATCATGAACAGAACTCCGACTACTGTTATACATCAAGTTACACCTGAAGAGAAGTTTACAGGTAAAAGGCCAGACTTATCACATATGAAGGTATTTAGTTGTATTGCATATGTACATGTTCCATATGAGTTGAGGATGAAGCTTGATTCAAAAGTAAAAAAATGTATCTTCATTGGGTACTCCCTTGAGCAAAAGAGATATAAATGTTATAACCCAGTCACACAATAGGTGAAGGTAAGCAAAGATGTGGTGTTTGATGAAACGTCAAGCTTCTATGTAGATGCCAAAGATGGACTTAATCTTGAACCAAACGACAAAGAAAATGCTAAAAAGTCAAGTGCAGATTCTCAAGTTTTGAGTGGACCAGATGCATCACCAAGCAATATTTCCAACTCAAACCCATGGAGTGGAAGAATGCATGGAAATTTTAGTCGAATGAATTCATCAAATACATCCAAGAAAGGTAAAGAAAAGCTTTTTGCTGGTAGTAAAACATCTATAGGTTTTGAAGACATTGATGGAGATTCAAGAGGTTTAGGAAAGAGACTTGATGAGGAACTTGGATTTCTCTCTATGAAGACTCCAGGAGTAAGGAAGGCACATGTAGATGATATAAGGAGAAGTGACCCAAGACCAAGAAGATGTGGGAGGATGCAGAATTCAGCACAACAATTGACAAATGACAACTACATGGCTCGTGATTTTGTCTACATGACCAAGGTAATACAAGATGCTGAACCTTGTTGTTTTGAAGATGCAATTGGAAATGTAGATTGGGAGAATCGAAGCAATATATGGAAGCTATTTCCATTGCGGCAAGGAAAGAAATCCATAGTCTGCAAGTGGGTTTACAAGGTGAAGCACAATGCTGATGGTAGCATAAGCAGGTACAAAGCATGATTGGTAGCAAAGGGATATGCATAGACATATGTTATTGATTATGAGGAAACATTTATCCCTATAGCTAAAATGTCTACTGTTTGAACACTTGTTGCAGTAGCTACAACAAAAGGATGGACTTTGCCTCATATGGATGTGAAGAATGCTTTCCTACATGGTGAGCTACAAGAAGAAGTATATATGGACCAGCCACAAGGATATGAAGATTCAAAGCATTGAGAATATGTTTGTAGGTTGCAAAATGCTTTTTATGGACTTAAACAAGCCCCTCATGCTTGGCATGCAAGGATTGCTGATTATTTGACCACCATTGGATTTTTTATGTGTGATGTAGATCATTCATTATATGCAAGGAAGGGTGATGATGGCATCATGATTGTGGCTATTTATGTCGATGACTTGATTGTAGGAGGTGACAATGAAGCAAGCATTAAAGAGGTAAAGAAACTCCTTATGCAAGAGTTTGACATGAAAGATCTTGGTGTGCTATGCTACTTCTTGGGCATTGCATTTACACATACACAAATAGGTATATAGATGTCATAAAAGAAATATGCCTTGAGTATGCTACAAAAGTATGGTATGAATGATTGTAAGCCAATTTCTATGCCATTAGATCAGAATTTGAAGTTGAATACTACATTAGGTGAAGCATTGGAAAATAGGAAAATTGTGGGAAGTTTGATACATCTCACAATTACAAGGCCTGATCTAAGCTACATTGTTGGACTTGAAAGTCAATTTATGGAGGTTCCTAGGAAGCTGCATCTAGATGCTCTGAGGTTCACTCTACGTTATGTGAGTGCTACTTTGGATTATGCATTTTTTTGTGAATCTGGTGTAGATTTGCAAGTTCATGGATACACCGATGCAGATTGCACTAGTAGCATTCTAGATAGAAGATCTGCTAGTGTCTTTCTATTCTCACTTGGGAGCATAACTATAACGTGGAGCAGTAAGAAGAAACCCACTATTGCTTTGTCGAGTACAGAGGCTGAGTATAGAGGTGCTGCAATGGAAGCATGTGAAGCATCCTAGTTAGAGATGCTACTTGCATATTTAGGTGTGAAAGTGCAAAAGCCTATCACCATATATTATGATAATCTTAGTAGCATACAATTAGCATGGAACCCTATTTTTCATGCTAGAACAAAGAATATCAAGGTACATTATCAGTTCATAAAAAATAATGTATTAGTAGATGATACTGATCTTGTTTATGTGAGGATAGATGAGTAGGTTGCCAAAAGCACTTGGAGCAGAGAAGCTGAAGAAGTTTTGGAAGATGCTTGGATAAGAGGACATGATGTTGAGCTTGAGGGGGAGTGTTGAGATATCAAGCTCAACATGTCACTTTCTCATTTCTCTAACATGTATAGTGGTCACACCGATATATGTCACAGATAATTCATTGAGCTTTATTGGATTTATCTACCGAGAGTGATGGCACATTTTTTTTTTGCCAACTCACTCATTTGTGAACATTATGATTTTTCTTATGTACTATTCTTTATATATTGCACTTGTATTATTGTTTTAGGTCATTCTTGTACATTCCTTTTATGTAATTGAAGAAGAAGAAGAAGAAGAAGAAGAAGACGATCATTCGTTCTTGCCTCAATCTGTGTGTGTGCTCCTCTTTGATTGTGAGAGTGTGTGTCTATGAGCTCTCTTCCTTATCTGCTTCCTCGTGAAAGTTTAGAGCAGGATTTTTCCAAGACCATCTCATGTTTTAATACTAACCATCACCTCTTCAGACTTTCTACATGGCAACAAAGTAGCATGGAATCTATAGAAGTAAATAGAAACTACAAGAGGGCATCATATAAGTTTATAAAAAAAGATACAATTACAAGTCACACTATAAGAAAGATACAATGTCAAGTCACACTAAACGACATCCTAACATGTCTTTAGTGATTTCATTTGGTCTCACCAATGATCTTGCCACATTCATGATAATCATGAACATTGTATTATGGTTTTACCTAGGAGACTTTGTTGCTGATTCTCTAAATGATGTTATGATCTATAGAGGTTAGATATTTGGGTCATATCATCTCCAAACATGAAATAGAGATGAATCTTGATAAACTACATGATATCATGGAATGGACACGTCCAAGGAACTTGGAAGAGCTTCAATATTCCTAAGTTTATCAAGATTGTATAGACAATTTTTTAGGAATCATGCCAAGATAGCTCTGTTGATGATGGAAAAACTTAAAGGGAAATGGAAAACATTTTGTTGGGGAATTGAGTAGAGGCAACACATGGAGAGCCCATCAACCAAAATTTCTACCAATCCATCATTTTGTATTGCAAACCCCAATCAATCCTTTGTGGTTGAGACTAACATGAGTGATTTGTCTATAGGAGCATTTCTAGTTCAAGATGGATAAATAGTTTCTTTTGAGAGCAAGAAACTAGAACTAGCTTAGACAAATGACTCCTTCTATGAGAAGGAATTAATTGTTTATGCTTTCAAAACATGGCATCATTATTTATATGGTGCCAAGTTACAATATTTTTTTTAATCAAGAGAGAATTAAATGGCTCTCTAATCAAATAGACCTTAAAGGTGATAAAGATCGATGGGAAAATACCCTTAAAGAGTTTAAGCCCACATCATCATAGCCCTCACACAAAACACATAAAATTATGCCATATCCACAAAGCGGCCAATCAGTGGTATGAGAATCATACACGATAAGATGGAGGCACACACATCTACAACAAGAGAGGGGCAATCAAGGACATAGACACATACATGCATGCATGCACACACACTCACAAGTAGGCAAAAGGCAATATGCTTCAAGAAGCGCTCTATTCCTCAAGAACATATAAAAAGCTCATGAGAGTTCCAAAATCAACAAGCTCAAAATCTAAAAGGTTCACCCTAATAGATGAAAGATCTTTCACTTTTATAGATTTTTGAAGAGCTCTATCCACATTGTAGTGTTTGGCCCAACTTTAAAAATAGTATGCTATTTGGAGGGCGAAACAATGTCAAAAAAATTACAAAACTTGGTATGGCTACTCCAATCATGCCCTTGAAGCCTAATGACTACTCAAATTTCAAATATGTGCGTAATTTGTGAGAAAATTAGGGTTTCATGCCAAAAATAGGTAGAATTTTCAAGTATTTTGGGTTAAAAATGGGAAAAAACCTAATCTAAGGAGGGGTTTGAGATAAAAAATTCACATAACCGTTCTTTCTTTCTTCCATGCTTGTATTCCCCTTTTACTATCTTCTTTTTCTTCTAATCGAGCTTTGATCACATTGACTTTGGACTTCATAGCTACTTTATGAGCTTGCCTTCTTGCTTTCTATCATCTTCAACAGGTGTCTTTGTGGGATCCGAGATACATGTGAGCATTGATGCAAGAATTTCACGTGCTAAATGTTGGCATCATGGTAGTAGTTTGCACCTAAAAGATCTATTAAATAAGTAGATTGAAACTTTTGGAGACGATGTTTGGATTCTTTTTATCTTTTTATGTGTACCCTTAAAAAGAAAAAGAAATGATGAACTAAAAGAAAATTAAAAGACTAATAGAATGAGGAAGTGTATGAGTGATTTTTGACCCCTAAAAAAAGGGATTGGGATTGCAAGGTGGTGAATGATGTGAAAAATAAAAGAAAATAAAGCTACTTCCAGTACTTGAAAATAAAAACAAAAATTATTAGCAATGGTTGGTGGAAGTAGTCATAGGGTGACTACTTAGTGTAGCACATGGATATCAGGTAGAAGAGTTTGATGCAAAACCTTGTACAGTGTCCCTATGAATGCAACTTGAGGTGCACTTATTGAGAAACATGCCAAAGATGTGAGTCTTGAGCAAGGTGCCCAAGGGTTATGTGACAATAAAGATGCCTAAGCCAATGGGAATGGTTTCTTTTTCTTAGCCTTGATGAGCCATATGATATGAAAAATTTTAGCTGGTGATGGCACATGTGTCCCCCTCCCTAATAATTGATTTCTTACTAGCAAATATTGACCATCATGTAGGGACATGCAAATAGGCTACCTGAATTGCTCCTCTTCGATTCTCGAAACCTTCACAACTAATGTGAGGGAAAAAGAACTAACCAAGTTAAAAGCACAATGATGTTTATCAAGTGAAACCTTTTCTCCATATCCATATGGTCGATAGTAAGAAGATGAGATCATGACAAGAATTCGACTAATTGACTATTTCTCACAATCTTGTCTTATTCTTCTCAATTCATCGTGCCTTGCATGTATACCTTACAAAAACACAATAGGAAACTTTTGGAAAGCTTCAATAACCAACTGCTTGAAGACTTTGTCATGTCATGTCAAGAATGCAACAAGGCACTCACGATGCTACTTGTTAACATTGTAAACCAAGAAAAATCTCTCTAATGGGAATAAGCTTGAGTAGTGTGCATCATTTAAACCAAATTGCTCTAGGGGAGAGCTTATGGTGACATGGATTTGCCTAATGGATTGGACATGGCTCTGCCTAATGGATTGGTTCCCCAATGAGATGGAGATGAATGATTGTAGCCAAGCGAATGGCCTTATGGTTTTCTCCTAATTAGTGTGTAAGTGTAGATGAGGGTAGTCAGTATCTATATTTGAATATGAGTGATGGTTCCCTAAAAGGAATATGTGAATAGAAAATCAAGGCATACATGTGTTATATCCTCACACACAAGGTTTTACTTTTGTGCATAGGTTTAAAACAAGCATGTCTTATGTAAGGCCATGTGATGTGGCCCTATATTTGATGCATACTTCAAGTGCAGTGGATCTTAATGGTGCAAGAGATAGGGTTTGTGTTAAGCACATGATTATCACATGAAGAGGTCTCTACCTCTTTATTAGATTAGCTTTGTATGCCTAATTTTATATATCATTAAAGTTGAAGCATTAGGTGGACAATCTTAGTCTTGCGTCTATAAAAGAACAACATATTTGTACATATGTATAGTGGATGCGTGCTCTTTGAAAGCATATATTTGGGACCCACATACTATACATTCTTTTCTTCCTCAATGGCAATTGATAATCTTAAGGAAACTACTTTCAACTGAGCCTAGGTTCTAGCTATTGTGGTTGATTCTTTTTAGTTATGTGAGCTTACTTTTGTGTCTATAAACTTGGGTGGGGTATGTGAGATTGCTTTTGTGTCTATAAACTTGGGTGGGACTTTGCCCCATACTCCCACCTTCCTATTTTCTATCATTCTTGACAAACATTTTTTGTGGGGTGTTGATTGAGCATGAAGGATAGATTTTGGAGCCCATACTTGATTATATTGATTCTTTGTTGCACTAATGACCTTGGGTATGCAAATCTTTGTGACTAAAGGTTGTGGCTCATTATGTTTTTCTCAAGTTTATAAATGGTCTTTCTTGTGAGGCTTGCTTCTTCTTGCAAATATGAGAAGATTGTATCACCTCTTTCTTGGGCACCCAAATTTTCTTGTGTGAAGTTTGTGCTTCCATAAGAGACTTGGGTAACTAGTATTGTTTAGAAACTTGAGATTTATGTTTTTCCAAGTGCTTTGGTCATGGTTGTACCTATCTAGGCTTCTACCTAGTTTGAGTTTGATTGACAGGTGGCTATTTTTCTATGTCTTTGATGTCAGAGACAGACTCAACAATTTTTGGAGTCTATTTTGGGATCAAGCCATGAAGTGAGGAGGAAGTGAAAAGAGGTATAATGAATTTTTTTCCTTCCCAGTTGACTATCATTTTACCCTTGGAGAGATTCAGACCTATAAAATTATCCAATAGCCAATCTTGTCTCAGTATGACATGTTCAATTGAATCATCATACTCGTAGACTAGAGATTTAACTTAGAGTTTGGCCTTATCCGAATTCATGGGAAGTGTAACTTCTTCAACACATGAGGTTTGAATACCTCCTAAGACAATCAAATAGGCTCCAATAGGTTTCATTTTAGCATTCAGAGTATGTACAAGAGACAACCTGAACATATATAGCTGCAACACTTGTATCAATATGGAATTTGAGAATATGCTTAAGAGAATGCCCTACTTCCGTAGCTATGCATGGTCTTCTCTCCTTGATCGGATTTGCATTCGATTGGACCTGACACATAGCCATGGTGAAGAAGGCTTGTGGTTGAAGAAATGAATCCATGGGGATTTCCTTGTACACAATAGAGTGCATATTTTGATCTCCATGACAAGATCTTCTTACATATATGCTCTAAAGCCTCTTACTTAGCATCTGATTTGATGTTTTCTTCTGTTGTCTATTCATAGCCACTTATAATCATCTGAAGATGATTGTAGTGAGGGGTTTTTGATAGAGTTTGACTCTAGAACCACTAATACACTTGGGAGAACTATCACCTTTGAGTGTGACTAATTGGATGGAACCACTAGGTGACATACGATGTATCACATAGGGTCCATGGCCTAATTTTTGCATCTCCTTAACATGTTTTTTCAATGTGTAGATGCTCACAACAGATTTGAGGTATGCTCCTTGAACTGCACTGCGTATATCCACCATAGTAGACAACTCTTGATCATTCCCTTCATAATCTCTAGTGAGTTTGAGATTCCATACAAGGAATTCAATAAGAAAGATTGCATGTTGTCCATATACCATATTAAATGGACTAGCTCTTAATGGGGTCTTGTAAGCAATATGATAAGCCAAAAAGACATGGTGTACTTTCTTATTCCAATCCGAAGATCCCTAATTAACGAATTTCGTCAACATTGTGCATAGTACTATTGGAACTCTCGATTTGACCATTTGCATGTGGATGATATGGAGCTAATTTTTTGTGGACAACCACATTACAAAATTGAGTATCTCAATCAGTGATTGTCTCAATGGGAGGTCAAATATGGTAAAACTTGTTCAAATAAAAACCTTGCAGTTGTTTGAGCATTAGTTTTTGTTGTGGTGCATGTCGCTACTCATTTGGTGAGGTAATCTATTATGACTATTATGTTCTCAACATGAGATCCTTTTGTAGGTGGGCTAATAGGAACAATAAAGTGTATTCTCCATTTAACAAATGTACAAACTACCATCATTGTCCTGAGAGGCATCTAATCTTGATACTCAAATGTCTAGGCATCCATACATAAGGAGGATCACCGTAGACTAGAAAGTAGAATCATTTGAACTATGTGGTCTGTAGAGAAATGTTTGTCGGCAACACCTAATTGTGCAGCTTCCAAGAGTGGAAAATAATCATCCTCATGAACACAGAGGCATAGGAAAAATTATCTTTCCATAAGAAGAAGGAATCACCTTATTAAATTGCTTGTAGCACATGGTTTATTAACAAAGCTATAGAAACACTTGATGTTCTACAACTATTTTGAATCGATGTGCTAGTAAATAGGGTATGAAGTGCTTTTCTATGTAAACCATGCCTATTCAATCTCTTTTTACTACATATATTTTCACTCAATAGGGATGAGTTGGTATGTTGGCATATGCTATGGGGAAGTCCATGTTGCCTTCATGAGTAGGTTGTGCTAATACACATCAAATTGCAAAATTAGAAGTGTCTACATGGATGTGGAGTAGTTTGTTCCAATATAGGACCTTTAAGATAAGTGCTTATATGAGATGTCTTTTGATTTCTTGGAAAGCTTTTTCACACTCTTTCATTCACTAAAAAGTTTTAAAAAATCCCATACATCATCTTAGCAATAGTTGCATGCATGCGTATGAACCTTCTGTGTTTCATAAAAGCTTGGACTTATTTCACATTTTGTGGTCTTTGTAGTTCTACAATGGCTTTTTTTTTTCATATCTAGACATGCTATGTGCGCAAGGATCTTACCTTGGTGGACCATGAGAATGCATTTTTCAAGATTTAAGAACAGTTTGTACAAGTTTAATTTATAAAAAAATTACCTTAGGTGTAGAAGATTTCCTTTCACTCATCCAATATGCAGATAAGCCATCTAGATAAAATTTGAGGCATTTCGTAGGAAACTCCTTGAAGATATGGCACATAAGCCTTTGAAAGGTGGTTTGGGCATTCCTTAATCCAAATGGCATTAGTAAAAAAGAAAATATGCCCCATTTAGTTGCAATGATGGCTTTATGTTGATACTCTTCAATAATGGGCACTTGATTATAGCCTTATAATCCATATAAGAAACCGTATACTTGATGACCAAATACCCTTGTTAGCAAATGATCTGCAATTGGAAATGGCTATCTATCCCTTATAGAGGCCATATTAACATTTTTGAGATTAATGCGGACTCGAATATTGCCATACTTCTTTGGACCAACCACTATAGGGGAGATCTATTTTGTATGTTTGATTTCATAAATCATTTTGGCCGCTAAAAAATTATCAATTTTCTTCTTTGATTTTAGGGGACGAAGTCTCATTATAA
Source organism: Ceratopteris richardii (assembly GCA_020310875.1). Taxonomy (NCBI): domain Eukaryota; kingdom Viridiplantae; phylum Streptophyta; class Polypodiopsida; order Polypodiales; family Pteridaceae; genus Ceratopteris; species Ceratopteris richardii. Next base: position 65,893,334 of record CM035432.1, on the reverse strand, counting down.
GTGTATGGTCTCTATTTAGATGGCCAAGCATCTAGTGCCATGGGTATGAAAGTTACACGGGTGTCTGGATAAACCCCTTTTAGATCCTTAAATGTCCAAGCAAAGATATCTCAATACTTTTGCAAAAGATGTATGAGATCTTCTTCCTCACAACTAGACAAGTCATTTTCAATATAAATGCACCTTTCTTCATTATCTTTGACTTTTATGACCATTTTCTTTGTTTCTTCCTTGTTGTCATAACTTTCCCCCATCTTCTTTTCCATTTTAGGGATTGTGGCAATGATTTTGCATTCCTCAACTTGATATCTTGAAATGCTCAAAAACTTCCAAACCTTTTGTCTTTGTTGACTTGCTTCTAGGGAAACTAGCTTCTTTAGTCTTAGCCTCATGTTCATGGAATTTAGGAAATCTTTTTCATTATCATAGGGACCATCCAACCAAAAGAAATTCAATCCATAACCATCTTCATCACAATGCTCTGTCAATGTTTTCTCATTCAAAACTACCTCAATGACTCCCAAAATATGTGGCCAGTCAAAAGAATCAAAGTCATCCTCTCTTAGATTAGAAGCATTTATATAATCCAGATCCTCAATTGATCATTTTGGTGGTTGAATTGTCTCTATGTTTCTTGCGTGACATAACTAAATACTAGTGTCTTTGTGTATTTTGTATGGTTGACTCAAACTACCAATCTTTATAGATTTTTTGTCCTCATGGTCGTGTACTTCATGCCATTGGAAAGGTGGGACATCTCTTTAGGCATTAGTTTGCAAGTCAATCTCAGTAGTTCTACCATTATGTTGGATGTAATTTGCATTACCTCCCCAATCTTGAACCTCTTTCATCTAATTCAATAATGGCCATCCTAAGAGCAACTCGTAGTTGCTCACCTTGCCAAATTCACAAATGGCAATGGTGTGTTTGAATTCCACACCACATGTGGTCAAGGAAAAATCTTCAAGAAGATCAAAGGGTCTCTCCATATGTCCATTAGCTAATTGAAGGTGCATTCTAGTTGGGCATAAGGTTGGCTTACCCTAGTTTTCCCATAATCTCTAGGTAGCAATGACTACACCTGCATGTGCATCTACAATATCTTTGGTAGTCACACCATTATATTTAAATGGTATAATGCATTGCCCTCATCCCCCTCATTATAATCACCAATCTTATCAAGAGATATTTTATGGATGTGTGACTTTATATCTTTGTTTGTTCCTTTACACTGGTGACCTAGCTTTAATGATTTAGCCTTCTTACACTCAAAAGCCAAGTTTTCATCTCCAATGTATGAAGGTAGAGATCGAAAGTGTGTGGCCACATCTGCCCATGACTCTGGACTTACCGACTTGTTAAGAGGTAATTCACTTCTGATCAAATCATCACATGGCTAGAACACCAAGAAAGGAGGCTTATGCCATGTTAGGGACTCGTTCCAGTTTGGACCTAAAAATTTGATTCTTGAGTTCACCTAGCCAAGAAACCTATGTGTTAGGTAAAATGATGTTCTCTTGAGGAAGTGGATCATCAATTTGGGTGGGTTGTGGTTCCAGTACAATTAGTTGGAGTTCATGGACTCGTTCATTGGGTTAACTTACAATGTTCCTTGATGGGATTGCACCAGCTTTTGAATTTCTTTTTGGCATGCGTGAGGGAAGAACAATATTAGGAACTTTCTCTAGACACTTTTCTTCAACTTCTATCATTTTTTGACACATAGCTAGTCATCCCTTTTCCAAATCCCCTCATGGGAAACATTTTTCATGATGCTCAATTGATGGTCTTGCTCTGATTGTATCATGATATGCGCTTAATAATCCTTTGAACTCACTATTTAGAGGGTGAACAAGGGCTGATCTAGTTTGAGGCCATGGATTTTTGTATGCGCATGAATGTGATAGTCTTAGAGCACTATGCTGCTGCTTTTAAATTGTTTCAATATATTGTCGCTCATTGATGAGCTATTCTTGCATTTGCGTGAGAGAATGTTAAGGCATAGCAAACTTTTCTTACATTTATTTACTTTTTTGTCCAGTTGAGTCTTCCAAGCTCCTTTATAGGTGTAGAGGTCGGAACGCTCAGATGCCTTGGGATGAAGCTTCAGGAAGTGTTCAAGTGCTCTGACACGAATAATTTTTGAAGTTCTGAGCAGTCGTTGCTGTCGTCTTTTCTTGGCTTCCTCGGTTGTTTGATACCTATCTCTCTCTATCTCTCTCTCGTTTTCTCTTTCTCTCTCTCACTCCCTCTCTCTCTCCGCCTTCCCGTACCTTCTCTCTCTCCCTCTTTCTCTTCCCCTCTCGCTATCTTTCTCTTTCTCTCTCGGTCCCTCTCTCTCCCTTTCTTCCCTCTCTCTCTTTCTATCCCCTCTCTCTTTCAACCCCCCTCTGTCTCTCTCTCTCTCTTTCTATCTCTCTCTCTCTCTTCCCCTCTCTCTCCCCCCTCCCTTCTCTCTCACCCTCCCCGCAACTCCCGCCAATCCCCTAGCTACCCACCCCTCCGCCAAGCCCCCTAGCCCCACCCTTTCCGCCACCCACACCCGCCTCCGCCCCACTCTCCTCACCCGCCTCCGCCCCCTCTCCTCAACCGCCTCCGCCCCCTCTCCTCACCCGCCTCCGCCCCACCCCCTCCGCCAAGCCCCCTAGCCCCACCCCTTCCGCCTCCGCCCCCTCTCCTCACCCGCCTCCGCCCCACCCCCTCCGCCAAGCCCCCTAGCCCCACCCCTTCCGCCACCCGCACCCGCCTCCGCCCCCTCTCCTCAACCGCCTCCGCCCCCTCTCCTCACCCGCCTCCGCCCCACCCCCTCCGCCAAGCCCCCTAGCCCCACCCCTTCCGCCTCCGCCCCCTCTCCTCACCCGCCTCCGCCCCACCCCCTCCGCCAAGCCCCCTAGCCCCACCCCTTCCGCCACCCGCACCCGCCTCCGCCCCCTCTCCTCAACCGCCTCCGCCCCCTCTCCTCACCCGCCTCCGCCCCACCCCCTCCGCCAAGCCCCCTAGCCCCACCCCTTCCGCCTCCGCCCCCTCTCCTCACCCGCCTCCGCCCCACCCCCTCCGCCAAGCCCCCTAGCCCCACCTCTTCCGCCACCCGCACCCGCCTCCGCGCCGCCCCTCACTCCGCCTCCGCCCTCGCCCCTCACTCCGCCTCCGCCCCCGCCCCTCACCCACCTCCGCCCCTCGCACACTCCCACACTCACCCCCTCAAGCACACACTCACACCCCTCCGCCTATCTCCACCCCACCACCCCACCGCTCCGCCTCCTCACTCCGCCTCAGCTCCGCCTCCTCACTCCGCCTCCGCCCTGCCCCTCACTCCGCCTCCGCCCCCGCCCCTCACCCACCTCCGCCCCCCGCACACTACCACACTCACCCCCTCAAGCACACACTCACACCTCCGCACATGCACACACCCCTACCCTCACTCATGCGATACACACACACCCACACACACGCACACCACCACGCACACACACACACACACTCCCTCTTCACCCGCACACACATTCACACACACCCTCAAACACACGCATACACACCGGCTTACACACACACCCACATGCACTCCCACACCCATACTCATGCATACCACGCTCACATTCTCACACACACATGTAGTGTTCACCTCATTTGTGTTCATACTAACAAGTCGCTTATGAATGCCCTAATATGGGTTTAGATGCGAACACACATGCATTATGTGATCTTTCACAATGATATCAATATACCCACGCACATGCTCACTCACATCCACATATACCCTCTCACTCCCACATATAGGCCCACATACACCTACACACACATATTCATGCATGCACACACCCGTCAGAAGACACTTGGCTGTGAGGAGCATGCAGAAGCATAGGAGAAAAATGACATCTAAGCCAATCATGAAGGAGCTCTTCTCAGGATGAACATGGGTCCAGAAGTACAATGAATCAAAAGCAAGATTGGGTCTCGCACATCAAGCGGGGCAGTAGAAGGCTCAAGACAAAGATGGCAGGTGCAATGGTAAAAGTGTATTGTCAAGAGTAAAAGTGGCCGCCAACCATTCACTGCGACTACCTATTTTTGTGGATCTAATTCAAATCAAGTGGAATATTTGACCTTCCCCCCAATTTTGGGTGGTTAACCGGCGCATGATCAATGGACGTGAAGATTCAGCAAGGCTCTTTTGAGGCCTATAAAATCAAGGGATTTGTGCTCATTTGGGGTACACTGAGAGCACACTGTATACATTTTTTTTGGTACATTTTTCTGGAGTCACTTTGCTGGCATATACGTGCAGAAGACATCTCTTGCACTTGGTGGTTTCAAGTCTACTGTGGGAGCTACTCTGTCCTGTATACAGAGGGTAGGCTTCACAGTGAAGGGCTATGAGCACTATATTATAAGAGAGCGGCTTGGGGTTATTTTTCTGTGAGTCAGTGTTATTGATTAGGTTCTATCCTCTTGAGAAATTCTTTGTATTGTTCTGAGTATTTCTGCATATCATTGGCCCTTATGTTGATGAGAAGAATCTGATGTACTGGAGTGAATTACTTTTCGGGTGGCCCTAAGTTTGTGGCTTGTTAGACCTAAGTTTACGCTTGTGAGTATCATCCATCATTTTCCCAACTTTGTAATCATCTGATTTGAATCAGGCAGAGAACGGTCTTCCTTGGTCATTTGTTGTCCATATTTTCTGAAGCATTTACCATTCTGTAGAATTCATGTTGTCGGCCGGCTCACAAAAATGTTAAAGGGTATACTTCCCTAAAGAGAACCCCCCTTGAGTAGGTGACGTATTGGACGTGTTTAATCTTCATTTTGTTTAATCTTCATTCTCTACCTTGGTTAAAAGCAGATACCCCAGTACCTCCTCTACAGTTTGGCACGCCCGATGGGACATTGCATTTTTGTGGGAGGTATCTAGTGTGCACTATATAATTGTCATTGCATTAATTTCTTGATTTTTGCATTCTGCGAGTGGGTACATGACCCACACTCGAGTAGACAGAGAGCCCCTTCGTGTACAAAAGAGCCTCAAGAAGTCAGCTCTACCTTCGGCTAGTACCCCTCTACCCATAAATTTGTCCATCGATTTGGCTTCAACCCCGCTTTCAAAAGAAAAACTGAGGAGGACGTTGGATTTTTCCTCTGATACTTCAGAAGAAGCACCAGTGCCCATGGAGGAACTTTCTCATTTACTCTCTAGGTTGAACATCAAGTTCCCTACATTTAAGGGATTGGCTTATGAGGATGCGGATGACCACGTGAGGAGATTCGTCTCACTATGCCGCGGACGAGGATTGCAGAACCGAGAGGATGCAATGATGGTACTCTTCCCATCTACATTGGAAGGCCTTGCAGACAAATGGTACAGTCAATATACAGATGGACACTTCACTACATGGGAGGCACTGAAGACGGCATTCTCGCAGACATTCCGACCAAGCAACTCCTTTGAAAGAGCTCTAGATCAGCTGGAGAATCTAAAATTGAGATCAGGTGAATCTTTCCACGAACTTCACACTAGAACAAAAGCACTTGTTTCACGTCTGCCACATGCTCCAGGTGATTTCTTGATTAAAAAATGGATAGAGAAAGCTCTGCCCAAGTCATCTCAGCAGAAGCTTCGGGAATCTCTGAGATTGGATGCAACACTTGATGATTTTGTTGCAACTGCATCGCGCATTGAGGAGGCTAGACTACATTTTGAAGGGGAGGCCCAACCAAATTATGCATCAGACTTGGATCCCATCGAGCAACTCAGGAAGGAGTTGGAAGCCTTAAGAATGCAGCGAAGTCGCCAAGAAGAGAAGGTTGTGTCGCTGCCCCCGCCCCACACTGTTGATGAAGTAGCTCAACTTCGTCGTGAGCTCGAAGATTTGCGAACCACACAAGACATACGAAGACAGGTTTGGTGTACAATATGTAGCAATAGTGGGCATTCCAATGTTAATTGTCCTAACAAGGTCAGTTGTCAATTCTGTGGCAAAAATGGTCATGAAGCTAGAGACTGCTACTACCTCAAGGGAGCACAACAGCAAGGTAACCATCAAGCCTTGGATTCATATTATGCTAGTATTTCACACACAGCTAATAGAGAAGAAAATCGGCCTGCGAAGCCTAGATACAATAGACCTTTGATGTGCTACCGTTGTGGTGAGTACGGCCACATGCAGAATAGGTGTTCTCTTCCAGAAGATGCACCTCCTTGTCAACATTGTCCGGAGGCAAAGGATCATTATACCAGAGATTGCCCAAGAGGTCGTCCTACTCCAATCCACATGATTTCAGTCTCTCCAAAAGAAGAAGGTATGACCACTCAATCTTATGCTGTTTCATCTTCATCCATGCCAATGATGACTAGAGCCAGGCAAGCGGCAGTAGCCCATAAGGAGGAACAACAAGGACCCAAAGATAGAGATGCAGAAAAGAGGGTGGGATGGAAGGACCAAGAAGACATGGAAGAGGCTTATGAGAGGGTGACCAATTTGCTAAAAGATCGACCAACAAATACTCCTGAAGACACGCAAGAAGTGAACATTGAGGAAATCTTGAAAGGTATTCACCATAAGATTAGTTTGTACCAACTCATAAAGATGGATTCTAAAGTAAGAAGTGATCTGCTGAAAATTATACATTCTGCATGCTTGTGCCCACCTCCTAGCATAGATGGTTTTATGGTGGACTTTCCTCCTGCACCCCTGGCTGATTATCAAAGCTCAAGATTAACTGTTTTTATCAAGGATGAAGCTCTCACAGGTGTTATTATAGATGGAGGTTCCGACATCAATTTGATGCCTGATTTCACTATGAGGAAACTAAGGCTGAATCCCACAAAGGCAGCACCCTTCACAGTCACATTAGCAGATCAACGTCGGGTTGCACCACTGGGCATTGTCGAAAAGGTACTTATGATAGTGCAGGGTTGTCATTTTGTTTTAGACTTTGTCGTTATAGCCCTGCCACAGGAGACCTCATACCCTCTACTCTTGGGAAGGCCTTGGTTAAGGCAAGCAAAGGCGCTACAAGATTGGGGAAAGAACAAGTTATGGATTTCCACATGTACTAACAATCATTTACAGTTACATTTGGAAGAAGGATCAGACATCAACAAGGCTACTGGGTATGCAATGGAAACTCAGGTAATGCCTTCAGAAGATGATGCCCTATTAAGTTGGATGATGGGAAGTGCAGAATGCTGCACAGTGGAGATATGTGAGGTAAATGAAGATTTTGCAGAAGCAACACAAGGAGGACAGGAAGAGGGAAAAACTGATGCTCTTCACTTGAACAAAATAGAAAAGAGTAAGCAAGGAAGTCAAGCTTATCTTTTGCAGGCACCTCTTGAAGGACAGAAATCTCTAATTGAATCAGATAATCAAAATTCAACACTTAGCGCCACTAAGATGGTATGTAGGGAAAAGGTAGGTAAATATGAGGAATCAGATGATTTTATGCTTGCAGGACCAGAAAGTGACAAAGTTGTGCCTGCATCAGAGGAAGCTAAGTGTGACCTTCAAGAACTTCCATTCTCAAATATACCTTTGGGATGGATCAAGGAACAGATTGTGGATCATAAATTGAACTCTGCTCCTGCATACAATGGAGATGAATTTTCAAGTAAGTCCAATTCTGAAAAGTTTGTTCAAGAAGTAAATCTTGGTGATGAAGAGAATCCTCAGATAGTTCACTTGGCTGCTTGGTTATGGCACTATCCCTCTTTATTGCAGAAGGTAACCTCCCTACTTTTTGCCTATAAAGATGTCTTTGCATGGTCCTATAAAGACTTAACAGGGATACCAGAGGAGCTTGGATTACACCGAATACCCTTAGTGGAAGGAGCTTCACCTGCAAGAAGTAGGCCTTACCGACTTAATCCAAAGTATGCAGAAGCAGTAAAGCTAGAAATAACAAAACTGGAAGAGGCAGGCATTATTGTTCCTGTAGAACACTCACGGTGGCTTTCTTCCATGGTCATTGTACCAAAGAAAAACGGCAAAATAAGAGTATGCGTTGATTTTCGTGCCTTGAATAAGGTAACTATTCAAGATGGCTTTCCTCAGCCATTCACAGAGCAGGTGCTTGAAGAAGTAGCTGGACACTCTCTATACAGTTTTCTTGATGGGTTAAGTGGCTACAATCAGATAGCCATTCATCCTGAAGATAGAGACAAGACGGCTTTTCTTACTCCATGGGGCACATATGTCTACACCCGTATGGCCTTTGGCTTGAAAAGTGCACCAGCATCCTTTAATAGGACCATGTATCTCATACTAGGGAAATGGTTAACCTCATTTTTGCGCATTTTTATGGATGATTTTTCAGTGTTTTCAGGAACAGATGGGAGAGCAATAGTTCAAGATTTCAATAATCATTTGGATAATCTAAAGGAAATCTTTGAGCAGTGTCTCAAAACAGGGTTGAAGTTGAATCCTGCTAAATGTCATTTTTTGGTGACCAAAGGTACTCTCCTAGGCCACATAGTCTCAGTAGAAGGGATAACTGTTGATCCGGCAAAGATCACTGCTATTCTCTCCATGCCGATTCCTCGAACTCCAAAGGAGGTACAAAGCTTTTTAGGCCATGCAGGATATCATAGATGATTTATCAGAATGTATTCGGAAATAGCTAAGCCTTTATCCAGGCTTACAAGTAAGAACGTCCCTTTCTCATGGACTCTTGAAGCTGAGAAAGCATTTTGCGAATTAAAGTTAAGACTATGTACTGCCCCACTTTTAACTGTTCCTAATTGGTCATTAGAGTTCCATGTACATACAGATGCCAGTCTTCATGCAGTTGGAGCAGTCTTGGCTCAACCATCATCACATAAGGTAGACCAACCTATCGTCTATGCTAGCAGATTGCTTACCAAAGCAGAAAGAAACTACAGCACTACCGAAAGGGAAGGTTTGGCCATCGTGTTCGCTCTTCAAAAATTTCGGCATTACCTCTTAGGTGTGCATTTTATTGTCATAACTGATCATCAGCCTTTGAAGTACCTGATTAACAAGCCCAGAGTTGCTGGAAGGGTTTGGCGATGGCTATTGTTATTTCAAGAATTTGATTTCGATATCCATATTAAGCCAGGGAAAGAACACTATATGGCGGATCAGGTATCAAGAACTGCTCTGAGTGAACAAGCAACAGGTATTGATGATGAATTGGTAGATAGTACTCTTTTTCTGGTTACAATGCAGACTGATTGGTATAATGAAATTCTTGAGTTCCTCTCCATCGGAGAATTTCCCAAGCATCTGACAGCATTAGAAAAGAGGAAATTACTCTTTAAGTCCAAATCTTACTCGCTCATAGATGGAAATTTATATAAATATTGTCATGATGGTATCTTAAGAAAGTGTGTTTTTCCAGAAGAAGTAAACTTTTTGCTTGAGGTAGCACACAACGAAGGGCATATGAAGGGAGAAGAGTTGGCTCACAAGATTATCCACCGAGGATTATGGTGGCCTCAGATATACAAAGATGCAATCAAATTTGCCAAGGAGTGCGATATCTGTCAGAGATGTGCTCCTAAGCCAACCAAGATGAGTTTCCAGCCATTAGTCGTCTCCACTGGATGGCTACCTTTTGAACGATGGGGTCTTGACTTTATTGGTCCGATCAGTCCAATGGGTCAACCTGGAAGAAAGAGATATATTCTTATGGCCACATGTTATGCAACTAAGTGGGTAGAGGCTAAAGCCACTACAGATTGCACGGCCTTGACAGTGGCTAAGTTTTTGTTTAAATGTATTTTTTCCAGATTCGGTTGCCCGCTTGAAGTTACTAGTGACAGGGGCACTCATTTTGTGAATCAGTTGCTTCAATTCATCTTTGACAGGTATAAAATCTTTCACAGGAAGTCATGTGCTTACTATCCCAGGGTGAATGGCCAAGCAAAAAGCTCTAACAAAATTTTGATTGGGCTCTTACGCAAATTAGCCTTTGAGCATCAAAGTTCTTGGCCACAGGCACTAATCGGTGCAATGTGGGCCTTCCGAACTACTAGAAGGGGAACCACTGGTGAAAGTCCATTCCACCTAGTCTATGGTAAAGAGGCATTGGCACCTTTCGAATTTATTATCAAGAAGGAAATCGGAGCCAGAACCATGGGTATTGAACCTCCAATCAGAAGGCTTGTGGCATTGGAAGAATGTAGGGAAGCAGCGATGAAGAAACTACAGGTAAAGCAAGAGGAACGCAAAAGGCTGCATGACAAGTATCTGAGGACTAATGAGGTACAGGAAGGATCTTTGGTCCTGGTGCATCAAATCCCGTCGACAACCACCAAGTTGGCACCTAAATGGATAGGCCCTTATAAGGTAATAACGGTACTCCCTCATGGTGCAGTGCAACTGGAGGATCTGCAAGGTAAAAGGATTCCCTTAGTCAACATCTCCAGGGTGAAGAAGTATCGGAACTAGGACAAAGTGGAACCATTCTATCCCTTGTACATACCATGTTTCTTTTCAGTAATTGCAATTAAATCTCATTGAAATAAGCAAATAAAGGAATTATTGCACCGGGACGGTGCAAAAGCTTGATGTGGGGGTCTGTAGAGGTCGGAAACGCTCAGATGCCTTGGGATGAAGCTTCAGGAAGTGTTCAAGTGCTCTGACACGAATAATTTTTGAAGTTCTGAGCAGTTGTTGCTGTCGTCTTTTCTTGGCTTCCTCGGTTGTTTGATACCTATCTCTCTCTATCTCTCTCTCGTTTTCTCTTTCTCTCTCTCACTCCCTCTCTCTCTCCGCCTTCCCGTACCTTCTCTCTCTCCCTCTTTCTCTTCCCCTCTTGCTATCTTTCTCTTTCTCTCTCGGTCCCTCTCTCTCCCTTTCTTCCCTCTCTCTCTTTCTATCCCCTCTCTCTTTCAACCCCCTCTCTCTCTCTCTCTCTCTCTCTCTCTTTCTATCTCTCTCTCTCTCTTCCCCTCTCTCTCCCCCCTCCCTTCTCTCTCACCCTCCCCGCAGCCCTCGCCAATCCCCTAGCTACCCACCCCTCCGCCAAGCCCCCTAGCCCCACCCTTTCCGCCACCCGCACCCGCCTCCGCCCCACTCTCCTCACCCGCCTCCGCCCCCTCTCCTCAACCACCTCCGCCCCCTCTCCTCACCCGCCTCCGCCCCACCCCCTCCGCCAAGCCACCTAGCCCCACCCCTTCCGCCTCCGCCCCCTCTCCTCACCCGCCTCCGCCCCACCCCCTCCGCCAAGCCCCCTAGCTCCACCCCTTCCGCCACCCGCACCCGCCTCCGCCCCCGATCCTCAACCGCCTCCGCCCCCTCTCCTCACCCGCCTCCGCCCCACCCCCTCCGCCAAGCCCCCTAGCCCCACCCCTTCCGCCTCCGCCCCCTCTCCTCACCCGCCTCCGCCCCACCCCCTCCGCCAAGCCCCCTAGCCCCACCCCTTCCGCCACCCGCACCCGCCTATGCCCCCTCTCCTCAACCGCCTCCGCCCCCTCTCCTCACCCGCCTCCGCCCCACCCCCTCCGCCAAGCCCCCTAGCCCCACCCCTTCCGCCTCCGCCCCCTCTCCTCACCCGCCTCCGCCCCACCCCCTCCGCCAAGCCCCCTAGCCCCACCCCTTCCGCCACCCGCACCCGCCTCCGCCCCCTCTCCTCAACCGCCTCCGCCCCCTCTCCTCACCCGCCTCCGCCCCACCCCCTCCGCCAAGCCCCCTAGCCCCACCCCTTCCGCCTCCGCCCCCTCTCCTCACCCGCCTCCGCCCCACCCCCTCCGCCAAGCCCCCTAGCCCCACCTCTTCCGCCACCCGCACCCGCCTCTGCGCCGCCCCTCACTCCGCCTCCGCCCTCGCCCCTCACTCCGCCTCCGCCCCCGCCCCTCACCCACCTCCGCCCCCCGCACACTCCCACACTCACCCCCTCAAGCACACACTCACACCCCTCCACCTATCTCCACCCCACCACCCCACCGCTCCGCCTCCTCACTCCGCCTCAGCTCCGCCTCCTCACTCCGCCTCCGCCCCACCCCTCACTCCGCCTCCGCCCCCGCCCCTCACCCACCTCCGCCCCCCGCACACTACCACACTCACCCCCTCAAGCACACACTCACACCTCCGCACATGCACACACCCCTACCCTCACTCATGCGATACACACACACCCACACACACGCACACCACCACGCACACACACACACACTCCCTCTTCACCCGCACACACATTCACACACACCCTCAAACACACGCATACACACCGGCTTACACACACACCCACATGCACTCCCACACCCATACTCATGCATACCACGCTCACATTCTCACACACATGTAGTGTTCACCTCATTTGTGTTCATACTAACAAGTCGCTTATGAATGCCCTAATATGGGTTTAGATGCGAACACACATGCATTATGTGATCTTTCACAATGATATCAATATACCCACGCACATGCTCACTCACATCCACACATACCCTCTCACCCCCACATATAGGCCCACATACACCTACACACACATATTCATGCATGCACACACCCGTCAGAAGACACTTGGCTGTGAGGAGCATGCAGAAGCATAGGAGAAAAATGACATCTAAGCCAATCATGAAGGAGCTCTTCTCAGGATGAACATGGGTCCAGAAGTACAATGAATCAAAAGCAAGATTGGGTCTCGCACATCAAGCGGGGCAGTAGAAGGCTCAAGACAAAGATGGCAGGTGCAATGGTAAAAGTGTATTGTCAAGAGTAAAAGTGGCCGCCAACCATTCACTGCGACTACCTATTTTTGTGGATCTAATTCAAATCAAGTGGAATATTTGACCTTCCCCCCAATTTTGGGTGGTTAACCGGCGCATGATCAGTGGAGGTGAAGATTCAGCAAGGCTCTTTTGAGGCCTATAAAATCAAGGGATTTGTGCTCATTTGGGGTACACTGAGAGCACACTGTATACATTTTTTTTGGTACATTTTTCTGGAGTCACTTTGTCGGGCATATATGTGCAGAAGACATCTCTTGCACTTGGTGGTTTCAAGTCTACTGTGGGAGCTACTCTGTCCTGTATACAGAGGGTAGGCTTCATAGTGAAGGGCTATGAGCACTATATTGTAAGAGAGCGGCTTGGGGTTATTTTTCTGTGACTCAGTGTTATTGATTAGGTTCTATCCTCTTGAGAAATTCTTTGTATTGTTCTGAGTATTTCTGCATATCATTGGCCCTTATGTTGATGAGAAGAATCTGATGTACTGGAGTGAATTACTTTTCGGGTGGCTTGTTAGCCCTAAGTTTGTGGCTTGTTAGACCTAAGTTTATGCTTGTGAGTATCATCCATCATTTGCCCAACTTTGTAATCATCTGATTTGAATCAGGCAGAGAACGGTTTTCCTTGGTCATTTGTTGTCCATATTTTCTGAAGCATTTACCATTCTGTACAATTCATGTTGTCGGCCAGCTCACAAAAATGTTAAAGTGTATACTTCCCTAAAGAGAACCCCCCTTGAGTAGGTGACGTACTGGACGTGTTTAATCTTCATTTTGTTTAATCTTCATTCTCTACCTTGGTTAAAAGCAGATACCCCAGTACCTCCTCTACAATAGGTTAAAAATCCTTGTGATTATGCAAGAGGAGGTGTTCTTCAATTACACACATAGGATGGATGATCTCCTCCACACTGGAAGCATTTTTTAGGCTGAGGTGTATAAGCTTATAGGTTTAGCTTTTTGATAAGAACCTCTACCATTTCATCTATCGTTGAGGAACTTGATTTTACTCTTGGAGTAGAATTGTGGCTCGTGAGAAGACCTGAATGGAATTACCCAAGTCATCCTCTATGAAAATTCGTTTTTTAATGCAAACTTCAAGGTGTTGGGGTCCATGAAATATGTTACAATATGTAACTAAGCACTCTATAGGCCTTCTAAAAATGCACAATTGATTTAGCTTTCAATGGGAGGTCTTATATTGTGCATCATCCTACATATTGTTTGTAGCGATAAGTAGTTAATTTGAGATCCTCAATTATTTCTTGCATGAAGCTTGTAATAATTTCTAAGCTATCTTGCCTTACTTCTATCTTTGCAACTTTAGCAATGAAAGCTTTTACAAGTTGATCTATGTTTTGGAAATTATGTATGCTTGGTGATTGGAACCACAATAGGGCTTTTCCTCTCAAGGTGAGTCCAAGGGCATCATACTGCATGAAAAAATCATATATTTGCTTAGCTCACAACACTCATATGAATTCAGACTCATGTGCACAAGGATCACCTTGTCCCTCATAGTACTCTCAAATACATTTTGCCACTTAGGAAGGATGTTGCCTTCTCTGATTGTGGCACAGTAGGCATTCATTAGCCTAATGGGTTTACAAGATATGGCAACTATTGAGGCCATTGTGGGAACATTGAGGATATGGTAGGTTTAAGTGGTGGTGGCCTACCTAGCATTGGTGAGATTACTAATGTTATCCCAAAGATCTTGATGGGCACAGGTTTCTATGTGGAGGTTGTGTTTACTTGTACAGGTGTGATAGTGGTCACAAATGTAGATACTAAGGATTTTTCAACCATTGAGATTGGATTTGATTGAACAGCTATAGATGTTTTTCTTGATTGTATGCGCTGTGTTTGAACTATAGTAGTGGGAATCACATTGGTTGGAACTATCAAGATCCTAGGACCACAAGTTGAAGTGACTACCATCCTAGGAATACCATTTACAAATATTGGGCACACCATGATATGTAAAGTGTTGTTGATCATTTGTGTCTAGTGGATAATATGGTTGATTCCTTTCATCTTCATGCATGGGTGGTACAATTGGATCTAAATACCTAAACTTGTGAATGTCCAAGTGAAAAGGACCTCTTATGATAGAAGGTTTTAGATTCCAAAAATCTTCTTTGGAATATTTAGCAAAGTAAATTTTAGGGGATAACCCATCATGAGTAACCTTGGTAATGTGTATGGTCCTTGTTAGAGAAGGTAGAGCATTGGGATCAATTTTACTTTGAGCTTGTTGTGGCTTTGGGTAGGAACCCATATTATCTAGTACTTCTACCCCATGAGGCGGGATTTGTTCTAGTTTATTAGTAAGCATGTAATAAGTTCTCATTTTGCCTACTAGAAACTCTCCCTTTGGTTGTACGATAATGATGTATGGGAGATTCAGATTCCTAAGCTCACATAGTCCAACAATAGACTTTCCACAATCATCTTGATAAATGGAAGCTCCTAATGCATTGATATGCATGACATTGAATTGTATTTGACATTCACCTTCAGGCTTTGACATCCAATCTATTTGCATGTTAGGATCACGGTTCTGCACATCATTAAAAATCGATGATTCCATTACTTTGATATCATTTTCTAAATCACTTCATGTATAATAGGTTGTGCTCTTTTTTGATTCAATCTCACTCAATAGTGGAGATGCTACTATGTGTCAATCTATTTGTTCCAATCGATTTGCCTAATCTAAGAAATCCTACACACACACACACACACACACACTTAATCAAGCAGGCAAACCATCTATGAAGTGTAGTAACCTTTTTCCTCTCACAAATGTCATTCAAAAGTTAGAGCTATACTTGAATGCATCAATTCTTACTTGTCTCTTTGAAGTCTCTTCTTAACTTGAATTAGTATGTGAATCTGTACACCTACAAAAATGTGTACCTTAATTTTATGCCTTGGTTGTATAACCTTGACAAGTGATAGGAAGATAGGTATTTCCTTCTTCTCCTTCACTTATGTCTCCAACTTATCCAAGGGTATCTTTGGCACCATCTTGTGTGATCCTACCTAAGAATATGGTTTATCTACCACTAGAACTTGATTAGCTATTTGTTTCCACTATTCAAGTTTCACCTTGAGTAAGTTCTCTAAAGTCAGATGACATTGCAGTTTTGTGTTCTTCACTATGTCGATATTCCTAGGTATAATGGATTCCTCCTTTTGTGCCATGAATCTAGGGGTTCTCACATGAATAGACTTAGAATCCCATGGGCCTATAAAATGTTGGAGTTAGATGTCTGCGGAAGCACGCGAACAACACAAGGAAGAAGAAGAAGCTTGGAGCACAACACACAATACTGAATGTATTACTAGAGAATGTATAAAGATAAGTAGCCCGTTAGGGCAATAGGCATATATACAATCGGGGGGGGAAAAAAACCTCCTAAAGAGGGAAAAAAAAGCCCCAGCAGTCCTAGTGTGTTCACACACATCACTACCTAAATATATCAACAAATCCCCCCTAGGAGTGATGCGGTGAACAAGGAGCTGGCACTCATGTACAAGGAAGTGCCAAGCTATGTGGAAATCACTCCACAAAAGGAAGTAAGCCCAAAGCTTTGCGGAAAGCTTCAAGCTTCCTAGGCAAAGCCTTCGTGAAAAGGTCTGCAATGATCTCCTGTGTGGGCACATATGCCAAGCTTATCTCCCCAGCAGAGGACCTCTCCCTGACATAATGATAATGCAGCTCAATGTGCTTAGTGCGAGCATGGAACACAGGGTTCCTCGTAACTACCAATGCGCTCTGACTATCAGTGAAGATGGTGGCGGTAGAAGGCTGACCAACACCCAAATCAGCCATAAGGCACCTGAACCACACACACTCAACAGCTGCTATGAAAGATGCCCTATAATCAGCTTCATTGCTAGAAGTGGCCACAATAGGTTGCTTCTTGCTCAACCAAGATATACATGAGCTAGCAAGCATGAAGCAAAAGCCACTAGTGGACACACGAGTGTCATACCAACCAAGCCAATCAGAGTCAAAAAAAGCATGCAAATCTGGCGATAGTGATCCCCCCTTGGGATAAAACAACCTAAGTAGCCGAGTACCACTCAGGTAGCGAAAAATGCGCTTAACCGCTTGCCAATGCTTGACTCCTGGGCAATGCATAAACCTGCTCATATGTGAGACAATAAACTGAATATATGGTCGAGTAATGCATAAGTAAATCAAGCATCCAACAGCCTGCTGATAGAGAACAACATCAAATGCATCTCCAACAACATGAAGACTCAGTCGTAAACCTGTCTCCATAGCAGTGGCAATAGGTTTACAGTCTTCAAGGCCAAAACACTACTCTAATGTGTCAATATATTTTTTTGACACAAAGCCATTCCACCATTCAATACGCATAAATTGAATGCCCAAATAATGATGCAAACGCTCCAAATCAGTCATCTCAAATGAGGCATGTAAATCAGCCTTGAAATCAGCAATATGCTTCTCATGAGGACTAGTGAGCAGCATGTCATCAACATACACCAAATGATTAGAAGTACATCATTAGCACGCTTGACATATATGGTGCTTTTAGTTGGACTATTCTCAAAACCATGTGCAATGCGATAGGCATGTATCTTTTCATACCAAGCACATGGTTCTTGCTTTAAACCATATAATGCCTTCTTTAACCTGCACACCTAGTTTTCATGCCCTTGCTGCACAAAACCACGTGGCTGAAAAACATACACTTCTTCATGCAAGTCACCATTCAGAAATGTTGTTTTAATGTCCAATTGATGTACATTCCAAGCATGATGAGCTGCAAGTGCAAAGATGTTATGAACAATAGTCATTCGACAAGTAGGAGCAAAGGTTTCATCAAAATCAATGCCTCTTTCCTACGCATAACCCTTTGCAACAAGCCTAGCCTTATACCTGTCAACTATACCATCAGATTTACACTTCCGCTTGTATACCCACTTAGTGCCAATGGCCTTCTTGCCAAGAGGCAAGTCACATAAAGACCAAGTACCAGTCTTCATTATAACATCATATTCAGATTGCATCACAGCCATCCAATTTTCTGAATTTTGTGCTTCATCAAACAAAACAGGCTCAATCTCATCATAGAGACTAGATGCCACCATAGCATGGCAATCTGATGCAAAAGAGGCACTATGAGAGAGTGATCGATTATGATATGAGAGAGAAGCATGTAATTTGTTGTCACACAAAGTCTGCACCATCAATTTTGGCATAGTTTTTGCCTCCTCAATATCAGCTCTCTCATCAACAAGTGCATCATGTAAATTTGCATTAGAAATGGGATGATCTGTATCATCACATGAAACCTACAAAGGCTGAGAAGTTGCCTCATTAAGACCAGCACTAGACTGTCCACTTGTAAAAAGAGGCAGCAAAGTGTCATACATGTCTTTGGAGCTAACAGATGTCTCCTTAGTACA
Source organism: Ceratopteris richardii (assembly GCA_020310875.1). Lineage (NCBI taxonomy): Eukaryota > Viridiplantae > Streptophyta > Polypodiopsida > Polypodiales > Pteridaceae > Ceratopteris > Ceratopteris richardii. The sequence continues at coordinate 65,875,190 of CM035432.1, read as the reverse complement.
TGAAAGCAATGGCTGAATAGCATCTTCCATAAAAACAACATCACGGATAACAAGAATGCGTTTAGTTTGTCGATGATACAGATGATAACCTTTACTTTCAGAACTATACCCAACAAAAATACATTTTACTGCTTTATCATCCAATTTTCTACGATGTTATTTAGGGACTAATGCATATGCCAAACAACCGAAAACATGTAGATGAGCAACAGATGGCTTGCGATCATGCCAAGCCTCATATGGAGTGATAGACTATAGCACTTTAGTGGGACACCTATTAAGTACATATGCTACACACATGACAGCCGCAAGCCAGAAACTATGTGGTAAAGCTTGACTTAATTCACCACACACCTCGCCATCTCCATGAGTGACCTGTTCTTTTGTTCTACAACTCCATTCTATTGAGGTGTATACATCACTGTACACTGGTGTTTTATCCCACGTTCAGCCAGAAATGCATTAAAATCAGAAGACATATATTCCCCCCCTCGATCAGAACGGAGGGTGCCCATTTTACATGCTGACAGATTTTCAGCCAAAAGCATAATTTGTTTGAAGCACATGAAAACTTTGGACTTTGCCTTCAATGGATATACCCATGCATGCTTGGAAAAATCATCAGTGAAAGTCACAAAAGTAAAGATAATTTCCAAAAGAAGGTGTCTGCATAGGACCATAGACATCACTATGTACAAGCTTCAATTTCTGAGTAGCCCGAACTGAACCATCTTTTGGAAAGGAGGAACACAAAATTTTGCCCAAAATATAGCCTTCACAAACATGTTTTCCAGGTGCCTCAAGTTTGGGCAAAGAGGACACCATTTCAGATTTCTGTAGGCATAGCAAACTAGTAAAATTCAAATGACCAAAATCATGCATGCCAAAGTTTTGCATCTGACATAGCCTAAGAATCATGTATTGCACATGCCAAATCATTTACAGATCTTTCATAGTCTATGAGCTTATATAGTCCACAACATAAAATGCCAGAAATCACATCTCCATTTGACAGATCATGAACTGTACATCTATCATCAACAAATTTCACAACCAAGCCAATCTTGGCTAATGCACAAATTGATAACATATTTTTCTTGATCCCTAGCACAAACAAAGCATCTGACAAAGTGAAAGAACTACCATTATCAGTAGTCAAATTGATCTTACCAACTCCCATAACAGGATAAGAGGAGTTGTTGGCTCATGTAATAGTATTCCCTATAGGGCAGGCTCGAGTGAAGAGAAGAAACTACGCTGCGAGGTAATATGTTTGGTCACCCCACTGTCAAAGTACCAAACATCTGAGTCTACTATAGACATGCACTGCTCATGAGAAGATGGGTCAAAACTGCAAATAGTAGTAAACACCCATTCTTCTTCCTGCACAAGATTAGTAGACTCTATATTTGGAGTAGAGGCGTCTGCCACAACCATTCTAGCCTCTTTTTGCTTTGCCTCTGTTGTAGCCAGTTTAGGTCAGTTCTTTATCATATGATCATTTCCTTTATAGTACTTGCAAAACAATTTTTGCTTTTCTGATTTCTTCTCATCTTTGTCTTCATTCTTTGAATGTGCAGCATTTGCAGAGTTTTGCTTGCTAGTTGAAGAGCTCCATTTTCCTTTGCCCTTCTGACTAGCCAAGAAAGCTTGATATGCAATCTGCCTCGATTGATCTTCTTGCAATAGAACATAGACTAAATCCTCAAATGATAAGGCATTTGGATTTCCTTTTATCATCAACCGAAGAGTAGAAGCAAAACTCTGATATGAATCAAGAAGAGCGTTCAGAACAGTCTGCACAAGTGAGCTATATGGTATAACCTCGTCAACAAAAATCAACTGTTCCTTCAAGTCTTTGATCTTTGTTAGAAAAATGTCCATAGACTCACCTTCATTCATGTGCTCACTCTCCAACTGTTTTCAGAGGTAAGCAACATGAGCCTCATTCCTAGCTTAATTCGATTCAAAGTCTAAATGCTCACTTAGCTACAAATCCTCTCACTCTCCAAAGATAGATGAAATGACTTGGGGGAATGGATCATGAAGATCATCCATTATCTCAATAGGAGGAGCCTTCTCACTCTCCTTGTGCCATTTTTCCTCTTGAATCTCTCTCAAGAACCCTTTTGAGTATTCATTTATAGAGGAAGTCACTCCATCATTCGTGGAGTTAGAAGCATAAACATCCTTGGGGGGTAGGCTTACGTCTTCTCTTCTAGTATTCTAAGTATTTAGTGTAGCTAACTTCTTTGGTTTTTCTAACATTCCTTCCAATTTCTCTAACACTCCTTCAAAATGTAACTAGGTTGTGCTGAGGCGGTGTGATTGAAGAGACGGCTTGCATCGAACATGGCCTAAGCCAGTTCTACGATTTTTGCACAAAGCTTTGTTCTTTCCATCTCTTGTTCTGCTCTAGTATAACACTTATCAAGCTCTCCCACATTCATTCCTTCTTGAATTTTGGTCTCATATGCCTTGAACATCATGTCCAAATCTTCAGGCATGGGATTTCCTAGGATTGACCTTGCTTTGGGTGATGGTGATACTTAGGGATGGCTTGGGTGTGATGAGGATAGCGGGGTTTGAGAGAGTGTGTGTGTGTGTGTGTGTGTGAGATGTGATCTCTATCAATTTTTCTTTTGCTATTTAATGAAAAAAGAAATAGAAACTTGCTACATTACCACATGTATCTTGCTTGTGCTATATAACTTATATAATTAAAAGAATTATAAAAGAAAAATGGATAATTTTTCTCTTTTTTTTTTCTTCTTCTTCTTTTCTCTTTCTATATTTTTTTAATAATAATAATAGTTTTTCTTGTTTTTTCTTCTTTTCTCTTTCTATATATATATATATATATATATATATATATATATATATATATACATATATATATATATATATATATATTTTAATAATAATAATAATTTCCTCCACTTCCTTTCTTCCCCTCCTATTTATCTTCTTAGAAAAAGGATGAGGTAGAACAAATTGTAATAATTTCCAAGATGTCATAATTTCTTCTCTGTAAAACTTTGAATTTCTTATCAAGAATCCTAAGTGTATATCAGATAATCATGTTATTTTTCCCATTGAATCAAATCTGATTTTTTTACCCAATAATATTTGATTCTTGTTGACTTTGTTATAGGAATAAAACCAGCTTCTTTTGATAAGCTGTACTTGGAAGTTTTTGGCTTCCATATCCATTTAGTTCTGGGAATTTGTTTTGATGAGCAGTGCTTGTATGTACTCTGTTTCCACATTCTTCCTGTCTTTATGCCTTGATGCTTCTGACCATTCCATAGTTGCCACCTTTCTTCTGTCTTTTCAACATCTTTTGTTCCTTCAATTTTCTCCTATTTTTGATTGAATGAAATTTGATCATAAAGTGGTTCTATTGGTAATGCCTTTGTAACTTTTAATGAAAAAGTAAATCCTTCCAGGTCTGAGTCATGAATATCCTGTTGATCTTCTAGTTCTTCATCACTCCGCAAAATCATTAAAAACCTTTTGTCATTTACTGTCAACTTAAGCTTCATTTTTTCAAAATTCAAAATTACTTTACCTTGCCTTAGCCATGGTTGTCCCATAATCAATTTCTCAGTCATCATGTGATCTGGCCATTCTTCACAATCTATTCTCATATATTCTTCATTGAACTTAACTTCAATAGATGGTGAAGACATGCTTTGTATTATCCATCCGTCTAAGGTTTTGATAAATGTTTTGCTTTCAGTCCTTTTTAGGTTAAACCTTTCCAACAAAACTGAACTGATCAAATTTACTTGTGCACTTGAATCTATCAAAACCTTGATTATTTCATCTTGAAAATTCATTGTTATAACAGGCAAATGTTCTCTTACTCTTAGAGGTCTTTCACACAAAAGGACTTCTTTAAGATCTTTGATTTTTCTTATCCTTTCCTTTGCCTCCTGTTGAGCCTCCTTTCTAATGTTTTCCTCTTCTTTTTTCCTATTTTGAGCTTGATGTATTCTTCTCCATTCAGAAACAGTTAATGGAAGATCATACCTTTTTACTCTACATCCACTTATGAAATTTGGCATGATTTCTCCTTCTATATTAGCTAGTTGGATAGCCCCACTGTTACTTATTTGATTGATAATATAAGGCCCATGTCCTTTTTTCTAAAATTTCTTCTGATGTTCTTTTACTCTGTACGCCAAAACTAGATCTCCTTCTTGTAAGTCCTTCTCTTTAATATGCACATCATGATAGGCTTTCTGCCTTCTCTTATCTGCATATATGCTCATGATTGCCTGAAGTCTAGAAGCTCCCAGTTTTTCCAATTCCACCACTCTCTCAGATAACTCATGTCCAGTCCACTTGTATTGACTACCCACCCTCAGTGTTGGGATAAGGAATTCTACGGGCAGAACTGCATTTTGTCCATATACTAGGTTAAATGGTGTGGTTCCTAGTGTAGTTTTGTATGCCACTCTATAGGCCCATAGGACGTGATTAAGTTGTAAATCCCAATCATTCCTATTTGTGTTTACCAATTTTGACAATACGGTGCAAAGTACTTTATTAGTACTTTCTGCTAATCCATTGGCTTGTGGGTGATATGGGGCTGACTTTCTATGACTGATCATAAAATACTCAGTTATGTTTTCTATGATTTGGTTCAAAAAATGAGTCCCCCTATCACTTACTAATTCAATTGGTAATCCAAATCTGGTATTGATATTTTCATAGAGAAATCTGGCAGTGGTCTGAGCATCATTCCTTTTTGTAGCCTTGGCCTCTGCCCATTTAGTCAAGTAATTTGTGGCTACTAGTATGTATTCAACATGGGACTGTTTTGCTGGAGGATGTATGGGTCCAATGAAATCCAACCCCCATTTACTAAATGCTCTTGCTAAAATCAGTGGTACTAATGACATATTGTCTCTTTTATTTGGTTGACTCACCCTCTGACAAATGTCACATCTTTTCACATATGTTCTTGCATCAAGAAATAGAGTCGGCCACCAATATCCAGAGTATAATATGAGTTTAGCAGTTCTATCACTTGAAAAATGTCCTCCTGCCACTCTAGAATGTGCCATTTCTAACATTTCCACACATTTATCTTCAGGAACACAAATTCTTAAATATCCATCCGTCCTTTTTTTGTACAATTGATCTCCTATTAGTTGATACTCTTCAGAAATCATTTGTAGATTCTTTGATTCTGCACTGGCTCCTACTTGCTTCCCTTTCTTGTTTCTTTTCAACTCCTCAATTATATTTGCACTCCAATCTGGATTTTTCTGAAACCAATATAAAGTTATAACTTCTGAATTTTGCAAGGATTGGCATTTCCAGCAGTCGGAAATATACTTTTTTACATCTTGAATCTTATTAGGCCAATGTATTCCCATCCTATTGAGATTACTTAGGGTGACTATCATGGAAGCATGAGTACAAGGGTTCCAATAGTGAGCTCTTCTCAAATATTCCTGCTGCTCCTCTTCTGGAGTACAATATTCCAATATGCCCATATGATTGAGATGATAAAATGCCCAGCTAGCAGCATAAAATTCCTACTTTGTAATACCACATGTATGTTGTTTCCAAATGTTCTGCAGGGTCCCATGGTTAGCAAAGGTACTAAAGTCATGGCCCATTCAGGAATACTTTCTACTTTGAATAGATATGTATCTGGCAAGTCATCATCTAAAGGTGAACTTGGCTCTTTAGCTTGGATCCTGGACAAATGATCTGCTCTCAAATGATTTTTCCCTTGTCTGACCACTACCTCAAACTCAAACTCCATCCGTAGAAGAAACCATCTGACTATCCTACGAGTGTGACAAGGTTTGTTTACTAGGTAGAGTAAAGCTTCTGGCAAGTCATCATCTAAAGGCGAACTTGGCTCTTTAGCTTGGATCCTGGACAAATGGTCTGCTCTCAAATGAGTTTTCCCTTGTCTGACCACTACCTCAAACTCAAACTCCATCAGTAGAAGAAACCATCTGACTATCCTACCAGTGTGACAAGGTTTGTTTACTAGGTAGATTAAAGCTTGGTGATCCACAAAGAATTTAAACTTGTTGGCCAAAAGGTAATGTCTATATTTTTTCACAGTAAATATCATTCCCAACCCTTCCCTCTCAGTGGTTGTGTAACTTTTCTCTGCTGAATTCAGTTGCCTACTAGCATAAGCAACTGGAAAGTCTAATTTGCTCCCTTCTATTGGTTGTGCTAACACACATCCCAAAGCATAAGTGAAGCATCCACATGAGCATGGAAAGTTTTATCCCACTGTGGGGTTTTTAGAATTGGTGCTGTTACCAAACGCGTTTTTAGAGTCTCAAAAGCTTGGTCACACTCTTTGGTCCACTCAAATTTTGTGATTAAGGCATACAAAGGTTTTGCAATGTCAGCAAACTTGTGTACAAATTTTCTATAATATCCGCAATGTTCCATGAAAGTTTGAAGTTCCTTTACATTTGTTGGTCTTGGAAGTTCCATTATGGCCTTAATTTTTCTTTCATCTATTGAAATTCCATTTCTAGAGACTATATGACCCAACATTCTCCCTTGCCTCACAAAGAACACACATTTTTCTGGATTTAAACATACTCTGTATGTTCTACATTTTTTGAATATATTTTCCAGATCCTTCAAATGATCTTGTCTTTTTAATGAAAAAGTGCAAAGATCATCCACATAGATTTCCATGATATTTCTAAGGAATTCCTTGAATATGTGACACATTAGTCTTTGAAAAGTTGTTGGGGCATTAGTTAAACCAAAAGGCATAACCCTAAAAGCATAAATTCCCCATTCTGTGGAAAAGGCAGTTTTATGTTGGTCTTCCAAAGCTATGGGTACCTGATTGTATCCTGAAAAACCATCCAAAAACTATAGACCTCCTTTCCTGCAACTCTTTCCAAAAGATGGTCTGTTATGGGCAATGGGTAGCTATCCCTTATAGTTGCAGCATTCACCTTTTTCAAGTTAATGCATACCCTGAGTTTCCCATTCTTTTTTGGTACTACAACTATAGGAGATATCCATTCTGTATACTCAATCTCATAGATGAAATTGGCAGCTAGCAGCTTGTCAATTTCTTCCTTTATTTTGGCAGAGTATTTGTCATTGAATGTGTAGTGTCTTTCTTTGCTAGGTTTTGCATTAGGTGTAATAGGAATCTTATGTTCACATATTTTGGGGTCAATTCCTTTCAAATCCTTGTAACTGTAAGCAAACACATCCCTATAATTTCTGGCCAAATTCCTTAATGCTTCCTCCTCTTGATTGTCATGTCATCAGCTATTACAATATGTCTTTCTTCCCCTTCCTCCTGGGTGATCATTACCTTCTTAGTTTGTTCTTCATTGTCATATGCCTCTCCTTTTTTCTTTTCTCTCTTTGGTTTCATTTTTAGAAGTAGTCTGTCTTCCACTTCATAAGTCTTGAAATTTGCAAGTACATCAAATTGTTGATCTTTATTTGTCATTTTCTTATTTTTTTAATCCTCTTGATCTTTTTCTATTTCCTTGTGTTTGTTTCTTCTCTATTTGCCTGAGATTTTGTCTTTCATTGCATCTGTAGCTTTTACTTCTTCCAAATATTGTGTTTTACCATTGTTCAATATCATTTCTTCCTCCAGGTCCTCTTCGGTTTTTGATACCTTTATCATTTGTATTCCTATGTGAAAGATATCATATCCTTCTTCATTTTGGAATTTCACTCCCACATACTCATCATTAGCTAGATCCATGGTGGTCAAAAAATCTGATTCCAACCATAAGGTTCAAATTCTTCATCTTTGAATTTTTGTGGTATATAGCTCTCATCCAGTGATTTTCTTTCTTCTACACAATCTTCTTTTCTTAACCTTCTTTTTCTATCTATGAGGTTCCTTATCACATTACATTTCCATATTGATGATTCTCTTTCATTCTTGTCTTCAACCTCTGATTCTTCACTTAATTCCTGATTTTGATGTATTTTGAACCATTCTTGAGGGGACATGTCACAATATTGACCATTTCTTAAATTCACTCTGGTTATCCTTCCTTTACTTTGAAGATATAGGCAATCATTACCCCAATCTTGCACAATTTGCATTTGTCTCATAAATGGTCTTCCTAGGATGATTTCATATGAAGTGGATTGTGGAAATTCAACTATGGCAAAAGTATGCTCTATTTCTCTTCCACATATTTCCACAATCACCTTTTCCCATATTCCTAGGGGTTTTTCTATGTGTCCATCTGCAAGTTGTAATCTCATTTTAGTGGGTACTAATTCATTTTTTCCCCATCTTTCCCAAGTTTGTTTAGTCATGATAGCCACACATGATCCACTATCCAATATAGCTTTGGCCTGATTTTTACCAAATTGTATTCTCAGAGTTGAGTTCCCTTCTTCTCCTTCACAATATCCTACTATTTTATCAATAGGAATGTACAACAACTCCTCCAATTCTTGTTGTTGTGGATCAAAATTCTCTGGTATTGCTTCCCACTTTTTCATATTGTGTTGCAAGTTGAGGATTTTTTTTTACTAATTCTTCCATTGTGGTGTGGTATAAAATTGTACATTGCTTGTCTATATTGATTTGGAAGGTTATTTGTGCATTATCTTCCAGATCAATAGTTTTCCTTGTTTCTGTTGCATTTGCTTCCCCAACTGTTGTTGTAATTGTCAGGTTCCCTCATTTTAAGTTGTATTTGTTGTATGATTTTTTTGCATCTTTGCATTCTTTTATGCTCTAAATCTGGCATAGGGTAAGCCATTACATGATCTATAGGATTTGGTCCCTCTTGAATTCTTCCCTTGTATGCTCTTATCAAAGTTTCCAAACTTTGTGAATTTTTTGCCTCTTGCTGAGTTGGTTTATTCTGAGGTTGACTATTGTTTGACTGTTCTATAATCTCTTCTTCCAAATTTTTTCCCATTCCCATTTTTTTCTCCGATCTCCCTTTTTGTCTATTTTTCTTTTCCTTTGGAAATGAATTCTTCTTTTGTTCCTTAATTGTTTCTTGTTGTTTAGCTTGTGCTCTTGTTATAGCATTTACATTTACTTGATCATGGTCACTCAATTCTTCTTGCTCCATTATGTTGATTGTTTTTAATGGTATGTTATTCGATGTGCTTTGTTGTTTTTGAGGATTTCTTGGACAATCCTTTATCAAATGTTCCCTGCCACAATCCTTGCAATAAGCTCCTTCTACTCTTAGTGTAGGAGGTTGTGGGCAGTCTCTAATGAAATGTTCTCCCCCACATCTATAACAAGTTATCTTTTGACTTCCTTTGTACTGAGTTTTCTGATTGGACATGTAATTATTGGTTATGTACATGAATGTGGCTGTATCCATTTCAATTCTCCCATTTCCCAAATCTAGGGCTTGCAGTTCTGGTTCTCTCAGCTCATATCCTTCCCACTCTTCCTGATATCCTTCATTCCAGTGATAATCCTCTCTATAAGATGATCTTAGTCTTGAGCTTTCTTCTTCTATTGGTGTGTATTTGACTAGTACCACATTTGTTGGTAATGGTGGTTGTTGCCCAAGTACAGGTCTTGGTTGCTCAACAAATCCAGATTCTCTTTGTAAATTATGTTGGTTCACATATTCTCTTTCCTTAATGGGTTGTTTATTGTAGAAACATTCTTCTCTGGTATGGTTTGTCCTATTTCTTTCCAATGTACAGTATTTGAGTGTTTTCCTATCTTGCAAATGTTGTGGTTTTCGATATGGACATTGTTATACCAAATGATTTTCTCCAGAGTTATAGCATTTCTTATTTGTTGCTATCCTGGTGTTTATCAGATTTGTCTTGGTGCTAACTTCTAGGGCTTTAGCAATGGCTTGTGCCAATTCTTCTGCTGGTGGGATTTTATCTTCATTTGTTCTAGGTTGATCAAATGCTAGCAGATCTTGTCCTTTGTTATCCTCCAAATCTATTGCCTCTTTCACACATGCTCCTAGGTCAGGGCATCTCCTATAATACACCAGGGTTCTTAATTGGGCACTTCTCAGTCCTTCTATAAATAGAGATACTTGCCTTGCCATGGATGGTACCTCCTCTCTGAGGCATCTGTCAATATATTGCTTGAATCTCGTTGCTGCTTCTCTGACATTTTCATCTTTTTGCTGTTTAAAGCTATGTATCAAGGTAGCTGTACTATGTTTTATTCCAGTTTTTGAGAATTCCCCTATGAAAGCTTCAAGGAAGGATTCAATATCTGGATACATCTCCTTTCTCAAGGGAATGAACCAAGATAGTGCAGGTCCAATTAGGGTTAGACCAAATGCTTCGAATTGCACTTTATAATCCTCAACTTCTTCTGCCCTAATTACTTGTCTTAATTCTGCAGCTGCATGAGGATCAGAATATCCTTCATATTGATTCTTCATGCATTTAGCTACTTGATAGGGCCTAAGCATTCTTCCCGGATTTTTCCACTGATGTCTCCTTCTAAATGGAAAATCATTCAGACCTTCTGCTTCTCTTTCAAAAGGATTTGGGGAATTATGTATTCTCCTACCTTGTTGTTGTTCAATATTATTGTGAGTTTCATTTTGTCTCCGCAAGTCTGGTTGCCCTAGGTTTTGTTCTCAAGGTCTCTTGTCTGCACACTGCCCTAAATCATTAGAGTTTTATGGATCCTGAGAGAAGATGTATATACATCCCTCTCTATCCTCATATCTTCCATCCTTAAATTGTGCTACTAGTGTTATATTTAAGGGTACTTCTAAGTTTCTCAGCCTGATGAGAAACTTATGCATCCCATCCTGATACACATAGGTTCCAAACCTATTTGTATACATAAATTTGAGAATATTTCTATAATCAGCATTTTCAGAGGGTTCATTGGTTTCATTTAGGTTTTCCATGTTGTTTTCCTGCCCTAAATCTTTTTCTTGTAAGTCTCCTATTGCTGGCTCTATTTCCTTCCTTTTTAGATCTTGTTTAGAAGGTGTGATCAATTTATTACCAGATCTCAAAATCATCCAACTTACTCACAATCTTGTGGAGAGAATCGTGTTTTCCACGATTTTGTGGACATAATCATGTTTCCACGATTCTGTGGAGAGAATCGTGTTTTTCACGATTTTCTGAATAGAATTGTCTTTTCTATGATCTTGAGAAACTTCTAGATTTCTTCAATATTTTGTGAAAAATAATTGTATTTTTCACTACTTTTTGGATATTCTGAATTTTCCAAGATCTTGTGGAAGAGAATCGTGTTTTTCACGACTCTGTGGAAAGAATCGTGTTTTTCACGATTCTGAGGAGAGAATCGTGATTTTCACGATTCTTTGGAGAGAATCGTGTTTTTCACGATTCTGTGGAGAGAATCGTGATTCTCACGATTCTGAGGAGAGATTCATTATTTTCACGATTCTGAGGAGAGAATCGTGGTTTTCATGATTCTTTGGAGAGAATTGTGTTTTTCACGATTTTGTGGAAAGAATCGTGTTTTTCACGATTCTGAGGAGAGAATCGTGATTTTCACGATTCTTTGGAGAGAATCGTGTTTTTCACGATTCTGTGGAGAGAGTCGTGATTCTCACGATTCTGAGGAGAGAATCGTTATTTTCACGATTCTGAGGAGAGAATCGTTATTTTCACGATTTTGAGGAGAGAATCGTGGTTTTCACGATTCTTTGGAGAGAATCGTGGTTTTCACGATTCTGTGGAAAGAATCGTGTTTTTCACGATTCCGAGGAGAGAATCGTGTTTTTCACGATTCTGTGGAGAGAATCGTGTTTTTCACGATTCCGAGGAGAGAATACGTGTTTTTCACGATTCTGTGGAGAGAATTGTGTTTTTCACGATTCTGAGGAGAGAATCGTGTTTTTCACGGAGAGAATCGTGTTTTTCACGATTCTGTGGAGAGAATCGTGATTTTCACGATTCTGTTCCTAGACAATCGTGATTGCTCACAATTGTTAAAAACACGATTTTCTTATGAAAATCGCATTATGGGAATCGTGTTTTTGTGTTTAATTCAGAGAATCACGATTTTGTGTTTGACTACAGAATCGCGATCCTGTGCAGATTTTTAAAATTTTTGAGGTTCTTGATTTTTAAGTTTTTGTTTCTCCAATAGAATCGCCTTATTAAAATTTTAACATGCAATAAAAGAGTTTAAACAAAATTATTATTTTTTCTCACTAAAACTCAAAAAACCTAAAAATCACGATTTTGTGTTTTTTACTATTTTCTGTGTTTTTGTGCTCTAATCATCAAATGAAACTTGAAGTAATGCAAAAAATTTATTGGAAGATTATTACCTTGCTTGCTTGATCAAGAAAAATCCAGAAAACTTGTCTTTGCTGACAGTCACGATTCTATCCAATTTTCTCTAGTTCTCTCTCTCTCTCACTCAAAATGAGCTATTTTTTCAGAATTTACATGCTTTTATAGCCTTCAGACAATCGCGATTTTGTGTGAATTTCTCAGAATTTTCACTTTTCACTGTATGACCCTTATTCCTTAACAATTTTATGGTTTTTGATTTTCAAAACTCATCTTTCCAACAAAATTTACTCCCTTTATCCTGTTGATGAAAATCGCGATTCTGTACCCAATTCTCAATTTAATCCCTTGATACTCAACTCTCACTGATATTCTGAAATTTGATTTTCTCTACTTCCTCAACTTTATGAATCCACTTACCATCACTTACCTCAATACCCAAAAGTGCAAAATAATTCAAATTCTTTTTCTTACAGACAATCGCGATCCTATGAAGAGAATCGTGTTTTTTCTGAACTTCCAACTTTTTGCACTTTTTGACTTTTCTTTCCACCTAGTCCCCTTCAGTGGTCTTCACCAACTCCAGATCACTTGTCACCTGCAATTATACACCATCAATACTTATTTAAAAAATCTTTTTTGAAGAAATTTAAACAGCAACTTCTACTCTAGGTATTTTTTATTTTCTTTCAATTTTTTGAATTGTTTGCATTTTTTTCTTCTGCACATTTAACAACAGTACTCCAGTCCAACTATCGAAGAAAAAAGGAAATTTATTTGAATTTTTCAATGAATTTTATGTTTTTTTTTAGTATTTTGCCCTAAATCAAGGTAAACGCTTATTTTAGGGTTTCTTGTTTAGAGATCCATTGACCTTTTGTTTCATGATTGGTTATATTCTTCCATGCTTACAATCTAATCAGTTTAGGAATAGGCTTTACATAGAAATATGTGTTTAAGAAGTGCAATTATCAATTCATGCAAAGATAAACTCAAACATTTTTCTTTTCAAGATGCAAATGAATTTTTTCTCAAGAGTATTGCTTTGCCTTGGCTAAACCAATGGATCTTAACTATTTGCATATAGCTACTTTACTTGACTTTCCTCAATGCAATCATGTTATCTTCTTCAAGATTAACAAATTTTCTTGGTACTTGGTCAAAAAGCACTCTACAAATGCAAAAGATAGTCACATTTTACCTTCCCTTTAGCATTCTTGATTCAATTTGTCACACACCTGCACTTTACTCTTAAAAATGATATGAGCAACTATCAATTTGCAAGTATTTCATCACTTCCTTATCTCAAAAGGTTAACTCTTGCTTCCTTTTCCCAAAAGGCAAACAAAGAAACCTAGCTTTTCATATTTCCTTTCTTGATAAAAGAATAGTACCTTTTCAATGTGTTCAATACCATCAACAATGGAAGATTCAGCAAGGTCCAAACTTCAATGAAGCTTTTGCATTGTTCCCCGACAACGGCGCCAAAAAATGTTTGTTGTTACCCTTTGGAGTTGTCCTCTCCAATCATTTTAGCATAAAGGATCAACAATGCATCTTACATTTGTCAATCCGGGAAGACCCCTTCTAGTTAATGGAATCCAAGAAAAAGAGGATAATGACTGGATTTCTGAGAAATGATGAAGATGAAGAGAAATTTCTAGGATTTTGATTATCTTGAGCAATACTACATCATTTTCAATGATCTTGGTGCCTAAAGTGTGTTATTTTCTCAACAAAACACAATTATGAAGTCAAATCTCAAAAATGATACATATAACCCTCAGACGAGACAATAGCGATTCTGTGAAAACTGATGATTTCCATCTCCAACTCTATTCTTCAGCACTTTCTCACTCATTACTTTAAGAATCACCTCTTTTCATACACATTCATCAGAAATACACAACTGTAGCTCACAAATTCCATGGAATACACATAGAATAGACTCAACAAATCTAAAGAAAGTACTTTGTTAGCTAAAAAGTTTGTAATTTTTATGCACTAACATGTTCCCTCTTGGTAAGTATTTGTTTGAATATAGGTGTTTTGCAAGGAGAATTGATGGCTGGTGGTAGTAAGATCCACTCAAATGTGGACACAGGGATCAAGAGCAGCATGGGTGAAGCTATGCATGGTTTTCCGCGGATGGGGATAACGAATCACTCCTGAGAGTGCGACACTCATAGGTGTTTTCAAGGCTTGCTATGCCGTGATGATTCACGTTTATGGGAGGCCATTGCATGAATAAGGTCGAAGAAGTACTCACTGCCATTGGACCTACGCCAAAGGAGATATTTATATCACCTATGCCAAAGGTGGGTTGCTTGCTAAAGTGTGGAAAATTGCATTGCGAAAGGTAGCCTTCGTAGGGTAAGAGTACTTCGAGAGGCCATGCCAAAAATAATCTTGAAGTTCCAAAAATAAGATATTGCAAAGTCACGAGTCGATGGCACATGGGACCACTTCGTCTCGTGAACCTTCACGTTTTGCTACGGGTTCATCATAGTCCCTTGCCACCTTATGGACACTTGTCAGAAGAAAGAATTGCAGAGAAAGTAAGTGGTCTGCTGTAGCAACGGATTACGACAGAGTCAGAAAAAAGAAACGGTTTTTTTAAAAGTATGAAAAAGAAGCACTCGTGGTCTCAAAAGGAGGCTGATCCTTATCCGCAGGGGGCTACTCAAAAAATTTCTGTTCGATGCTTGTCGCTATTCTGACGGGAGAAATAGAAAAAGGGGGGGTGTGATTTAGTAGCCGAAGAGGAAGGAGTTGTTGGTACAACTTGGCTAGCTCTGCGCAAGCCTTGTAAGGGAGGAGTGACCTCATTCGGTCGATTAAGGGGAGCACCCGGAAGTACAGGGCGTCGATTTCGGTATCCACTAGAGACAGCTTTGAAGGCTTCAATGACACACATGCTAAAGCTCTGCTGGAGGCTGCCTGAAGTCAAGAAGCTATTGTGAAAGAGAGCCTGCTGGATAGTCATCAGTAGCGGGTGTAGGCGTGGTGATCTCGATTACAGTGTGTACCTGTGGAAGGGAACTGGAGAGTCTGCCAAGGTCGCGAATCAGAAGCTCCAAAAGAAGGCACATGTAGCCGCTCCTCTAAGTAGACCAATGAGGAGGTCAATTGGAAGCGGTGTTGGGAGAAAACCATTTGGAACTCATCATCTTGCTTGTATAAAGCGTTACCATCACCGTACCCGCACAACAATTGGGAGGCATTGGGCTGAGTCTGGAGAGCGACGCTCATTGTCCAAAATGAATGAGTAGCAGTGGAGAAAAAGTTGTTTCGTAGAGCTGTAAAGCTATAACACGCGCACTGCTTTTGGCCTCCTGAAGGATACAACCCAGTATCAATCCGCATGTAAGATCGTTCGTATCACTATGGTTATTTTGTTCTTCATTTCTATATTGTCGCTGTATTCTGTGTGCTCTGCATTCGTACAAATGGCATCGTAACACATTGGCTAATGAGTTTGCTTCGAGTTCAACCTTTAGTGTCACAGCCACCACTGCAAAAGAGCTTTGTTTGATTCTCATGTGAAGCATGGAAAGTTTTAAATATGCTCTGTAACAGAATGTTAGGATTGAATTCTTTGAAGAACAAGTCATGTATTGAACGATAGTTGTGTGAACTGCATGTCCGCTGTACTACGTACAATTTGCAAAGCCATATTATGATGTTTTTAAAGAATGTACATATTGCCTTTCAAGCGGATGATGGCAGGAGCAAATAGCGGGTGTGATTTGTTTCAGGATTTGGACATCTTGTCTTTTGTTTTAGGGCCTCTCTACTGCAACGAATATCTGCGTGCATTACGACCTCGCATAACTCCTTGACTTAGCACCAGACTTTAATAGGATTCTCTCGAGTGGATAGGAAGCTTTGTTTTACTAAACTGTGATTTCCATTACAAGATAAATGAATGCATATGTTCTCTATACCAAATATTGGAAAGCTTTCCACGTGGTACATGTAAATCCGAATCAGGAAGCACCCGTTGTATCAGGACTTGTTCAATTAGCATTCAACGTTGAACTGGAGTGCGAATAAACTTCTAGGAGATGCTCAAGGGTGAATCCTAGAGAGCATCCTGACTGGCAGAAAACAAAAGCCTAACTCTTATCGAAACTTTTCCATTTCGCTCTAGAATGAATGCTAGCATTGCGATCCTTCCTATAATGGTTCGAGTGGATTCTAGGAGTTAGAAGTTTTCATTTGGAGTCCACGCAAAGATAGCTTCTATCTAAATTTGGGACATTACATTCAAATGACTGATTTGAAATTTCACACAAAGCCAATTACTCTATGGGTAGGCTGAACTTCCTCGGTAGTGTTACAGGCAAAATGGTATCTACGGGGCTAAATGGAGAAAAAGGGGAATGGTGTGGACGTGTAGTTGGGTGAGTGAAGTGAGTGTGGAAGCTTGTGTGTGCTTGTGAGGAGGCATAAGGGGTAGGTACTGTTGGAGAAACAATCACTAATTGGGCATATATTTGAGGGTCAAAGCTTTAGAAGAAAACCACATGCCTATGTGAAGGGACAAATTCACAAATGTATTATACTTGTAAAGTTAGTTCACTTTAGTTCTAGAAGTTTTTTAAAAGTCACGGGAATGAGAAAATCTATATAAGTTAGTTAGTATCAACTGACGCGGTGAGAAGAAGAAGGAAGACAATGAGAAAGTAAGAAGAACTCATTTTTGTATGACTGAGTATAGTCGGGATTCTCTGAGCGAGAAAGCACTTGTAAGCTTCTGAGTTTTCATAGTTATGACAAGAACTAGTTAAAGTTCTGTGTATAAGTCTTCTTCCTCCATCTCCAGTGTTTGTCTTCTGTGTAATGATTTGAAAGGTTGAAGTTTTCCAAGCAAGTCAATGCGTGGCATCGAATCTCACTTGATAAGTCCTTATCTTCATATCTGATTTTTATCTACTGCCAAATCTTCTTGAAAAGATGATGTTGTTGGAGCAACTCGATGCCTGGCATCGAATTCCAGTTGATAAGTCATATTCTAAGTGTGCATGAAATCACCTATAGTTTTGGTGTCCAAAAGATCAAGACTTTATGCGGGAAGTCGATGCCCGACATCGAATCCCTGCTGAAAAGTGGCCAAAAACATCCCAAGTCGATGCCCGGCATCGAATTCTCGTTGCAAGTCGATGCTAAGCATCGAATTCTAATTTTAAACAGGCGCTCTTACTAAAACAGGTAAAATTTCTAGTTTTGGAAGGTCATACAGGGTCATCTTGTGAAGGCCATAACTTGAGTTCTAGAGGTCCGTTTGATGCATATGATAGCTTGTTGGAAAGCTCTACTCTTCTAGTTTCAGGCTATAAAGTTTCATGGAGAAATAATACTTGATCTAGGAGAAATTAGCAAAATACTGAAGGTATGTCATTTGAGTGACTAGGAATTTCTGTAGAAGCAAAGTTCTCACTTTAGGCTATCATTTCTCAAAGTTTGGAGTGGCAATGAGTTAATGGTGACCATAGAGGTGTTCTAGTGTCACATTAGTTCATTTCTTGTGGTGTTTCATACATCAACAAGTGGTATCAGAGCAGAAAGGTCCTGAAGAGCAGAAGGCGACAAAGGTACGAGAAGTTTTGGAAAGTTTTCCATTAAAGGTTCAAAGGTGAAGCATTTGAAGACACAAGGCATCAAAAGGTTACTTCAAAAGTATCCTCATACACAAAGAACTTCAAAAGGTATTTTCCTTTATCCTTTAAGCTCACAGGTTGCAGCAGAAGAAAAGAACTATGCCAGATCATATCTCCATTGACAAACTGGACAGAGATAATTACCCCGCATGGGTAATGAGAATGGAAGCCTTACTTATGAGTAAGGATCTCATGATATATCTTACAGGTGAAGAAGAGAAGCCATTATTTGAAGATGAAAGCCGACCAAAGAAAGAGGAACTTGATGCTTTAAAGCATTGGCAGAAGAAGGATGCAAGTGCAAAAGCCTACATCTACAATACAATCTCTGATCATTTGCTACCACACATCAGAGGATTGGAATCATCTGAAGATATATGGAATGCATTGGAGTATCATTTCCAAAGCACTACTAAAGCAAGGAAAGCAAGTCTATGGTCAGAGTTTACAACATTCAAGAAGAAGCCAAGTCAAAGTATTAGTGATTATGTCACTAAGATGAAGGATCTTGCAGATAGTCTTGGATCCATAGATGAAGATGTTGAAGATCACAGATTGATTGCTCAGCTACTTGTAGGTTTGAGAGGGGATGAAATGTGGAAACCTTTTGTCTTATCAACAGAACTTTCATTAAATCATTATGTTCCAGATTTGAACCAGTTGCTTGGTTTGATGCTCACATATGAGCAAGACTTGAAGGGAGATGGAGATAAAGGACAAAGTTCTGCAATGTACATGAAGAATAAGAAGAAAGGAGATAAAGGTAAAGCAAAGGATGAAAAGGAGTCTAGTTCTCAAGCTTATTATGCAAGAGGTAAAGGCACTGGTAGAGGAAGAGCAAGAGGTTTTGGAAGAGGAAGAGGTAATCAAAATAACAACAAGAAGGCTTGCTGGATCTGTGGATTGAGTAATCATTTGGCTCATGACTGTTGGCACAACCAACAAGGTTCAAACCAGAATCAAAACAACAATAGCAGAGGTCGAGGTGGAAGATATCAAAGTAATTTCCAAAGAGGTAGACAAAGTCAAAGAGGAGGCTATGGTAGAGGTGGAGGAAGAAGTTGGGGACAGAATCAATCCTACAACACCACCTACTACAACTATGCAAATGACACACAGAATGAAATTCATACATCATTGATGATGAACTCAATCAACACATCAGATAAAGAAGATCTAAAGGTATTTTACATTGACTCTGGATGTTCTAATCATTTGTCAGGAAATATAGAATTGATGTCAGAATTGGAAAAAGGTATTTCTAGTCATACAGTTCAAACAGGTGACAATACAAGACATAGTGTACATTCAATTGGAAAAGTGAAATGCAAGAGTGGAGCAGATTTGCTAACCAATGTTTTGTATGTTCCTACAATACCTAAAAACTTGATTAGTGTGGGACAAATAGTTGAAAAAGGTTTTCAAGTCAAGTTTACAAATGAAGGAGTATTTGTGGAAGATCCAGAGAATGGATATAATCAGATTATCTCTGGTAAGAAAGAAGGTAGACTCTTTACTTTAAGAGTGCAAGGGAACATTGGTCAAGCTTTGCTCACACATGGTGAAGCAGTGATTACAGAACTTGATCTCTGGCATAAGAGATTAGGTCATTTCAATGAAAGAGGAATTAAAGCTATGGTTGCTAATCAGTCTGTACTAGGATTACCAAATGTGCAAAGTCAACATATGGTTTATAAATGTGAAGCATGTCAAATGGGTAAAGCACACAGGTTACCATTTCAAAAGAAAGGATTCAAACATGATGGAGTACTTGAGCTCATTCATACAGATGTATGGGGACCAACAAAAGAAGGATCTATCAGTGGCTCAAGGTATTATGTTCTTTTTATTGATGATGCTACAAGATGGATAACATTATATGTTTTGAAGGAAAGATTAGAAGTGTTTGGAGCTTTCAAGCATTTTCATGCATATGCAGAGAGAGTCACAGGTCAAAAGCTTAAAAGACTGAGGTCTGATGGAGGGGGAGAATATTTCTCCCAAGAGTTCAATGATTATCTTTGGAATGCAGGTATTAAGAGAGAAATAACTTGCAGGTATACACCACAACAAAATGGTGTAGCAGAAAGAAGGAACAGGACTTTGGTTGAGTTTGCTAGAGCTATGCTAAAGGAGAAGAACTGTCCAAATTATCTTTGGGCTGAGGCTGTAAATACAGCTACATATCTTGTGAATAGATTACCATGTGCAGCTCTGAATGGAATGACTCCATATGAAGCTTGGTGGGGTAAGAAACCAACACTAGATCATTGTAGAGTGTTTGGATCAATTGCATATGCTTATGTGCCATCACAACTTAGGCATAAACTTGAACCAAAGGCAAAAAAATATGTGTTCATTGGTTATGATGAAAAGCAGATGGGTTACAGGTTGTGGAATCCTTTAACCAAACAATTTCTTGTTTTTAGAGATGTTACATTTGATGAACAGAAAAGTTGGTATGCAGATCAAAGTCATACAGCTGAAGAATTTGAAGAAGAGGTAAGAAGATGTGAGAAAGGAAAATCAGTTGTGCAGGTGAATAGAGATGAAGACTATATGCAAGCAAGTACATCCAGAAGTGGATTAACAAGAAGGAATGAAGAAGCTCCTATATTTGATGAAGAAGTGTATCCAGACACATATGAAGAATGTGAACCAAGAAGATCAAGCAGGACTAGAAGACAACCAGAAAGGTATTCTTATGATACTTCTTACATAACTCAGAAGAACTATGCATATATGGTCAAAGATGATGAAGAACCTTAGAACTATGATGAAGCTAAAGGTAAGAAGCAATGGGAAGAAGCAATGAAGGAAGAGTTCAATGCACTGGAGGAGACCAAGACATGGGAACTTGTTCCTAAACCAAATGGTAAGAAAGTAATTGGAAATAAATGGGTTTATAAAGTGAAGAAGCTTGCAGATGGAAGTATAGCCAGATACAAAGCTAGATTGGTGGTGAAAGGCTATGCCCAGACCTATGGCATAGATTATGATGAGACATTCAGTCCCGTAGCTAAGATGTCAACTATAAGGACAATCATTGCTATTGCAGCTTCAAAAGGATGGACTCTAAGTCAATTGGATATAAAAAATGCATTCTTGAATGGATACATATCAGATGAGGTATACATGGAACAACCTCAAGGGTTTATAGATTCCAGGTATCCAAATTTTGTTTGCAGGTTGAGAAGAGCATTGTATGGATTGAAGCAAGCTCCAAGAGCTTGGAACTATAGACTGGTGAAGTATCTCAATGATCTTGGATATCAAAGTTCAAAAGCAGACCCAAGTCTACTTATCAAAAGAACAGAGGAAGGTACAATCTACATTTGTATTTATGTAGATGACATTATAATCACAGGAACTTCAGATGAAGGAATCAAGGAGGTAAAGAGATTACTTGAAAAAGAATTCAAGATCAGTGACCTAGGAAAGTTATCATACTTTCTTGGAATGGAAGTTACTTATACAGATCATGGCATATATGTGTCATAAGAAAGGTATCTTCTGAACTTGTTGAAGAAGTTTGATATGGAAAATTGCAGAGAAGCTTCAACTCCACTTGAAGTTAATCACAAGCTCAGTAAATATGATGGTGCAGACTACAAAGATATGAGGAAGTATCAATCTCTTGTGGGTAGTTTGATTTATGCTACACTAACAAGACCTGATCTTAGTTATGCAGTGGGAGTTTTGTCACAATTCATGCATTGTCCAAAGGACCCACATTGGATTGCAGGTCAAAGAGTTCTCAGATATATCAAAGGAACTATAAAGGAAGGATTATATTATCCTTTTACATCAGATTTGAAGTTGAGAGCCTATAGTGATTCAGATTGGGTAGGTAATCAAGATGACAGAAGATCAACTCATGGTTACATGATATATATTGGTGATAAGCTTGTAAGTTGGTGTTCAAAGAAACAACATATAGTAGCATTATCATCAACTGAAGCAGAGTACAAAGGACTTGTGGAAGCAGCTAAGGAAGTCATATGGATGCAGACATTGTTCAAGAGCTTAGGCATTGATCAAGGTACACCTATAATACATGGAGATAATATGAGTTCACTTTATCTTGCAGCAAATCCAGTATTTCATGCAAGGACAAAGCACATAGAGATACAGTATCATTTTCTCAGAGAAAAGGTAATGGAGAAGGAGATTGAAGTGGAGTACATTTCTACTAAAGATCAGTTAGCAGACATAATGACAAAGAGCTTGGATGGTGTGAAGACCAGCAGATTCAAAAGCATGGCAGGAGTAAAAGAAAAAGAAGATGATATGAAGAAACAGAGAATGTCAATTAGTGATTGAGGGGGAGCTGTTGGAGAAACAATCACTAATTGGACATATATTTGAGGGTCAAAGCTTTAGAAGAAAACCACATGCCTATGTGAAGGGACAAATTCACAAATGTATTATACCTGTCAAGTTAGTTCACTTTAGTTCTAGAAGTTTTTTAAAAGTCACGGGAATGAGAAAATCTATATAAGTTAGTTAGTATCAACTGACGCGGTGAGAAGAAGAAGGAAGACAATGAGAAAGTAAGAAGAACTCATTTTTGTATGACTGAGTATAGTCGGGCTTCTCTGAGCAAGAAAGCACTTGTAAGCTTCTGAGTTTTCATAGTTATGACAAGAACTAGTTAAAGTTCTGTGTATAAGTCTTCTTCCTCCATCTCCAGTGTTTGTCTTCTGTGTAATGATTTGAAAGGTTGAAGTTTTCCAAGCAAGTCGATGCGTGGCATCGAATCTCACTTGATAAGTCCTTATCTTCATATCTGATTTTTATCTACTGCCAAATCTTCTTGAAAAGATGATGTTGTTGGAGCAACTCGATGCCTGGCATCGAATTCCAGTTGATAAGTCATATTCTAAGTGTGCATGAAATCACCTATAGTTTTGGTGTCCAAAAGATCAAGACTTTATGCGAGAAGTCGATGCCCGGCATCGAATCCCTACTGAAAAGTGGCCAAAAACATCCCAAGTCGATGCCCGGCATCGAATTCTCGTTGCAAGTCGATGCTAGGCATCGAATTCTAATTTTAAACAGGCGCTCTTACTAAAATAGGTAAAATTTCTAGTTTTGGAAGGTCATACAGGGTCATCTTGTGAAGGCCATAACTTGAGTTCTAGAGGTCCGTTTGATGCATATGATAGCTTGTTGAAAAGCTCTACTTCTCTAGTTTCAGCCTATAAAGTTTCATGGAGAAATAATACTTGAGCTAGGAGAAATTAGCAAAATACTGAAGGTATGTCATTTGAGTGACTAGGAATTTCTGTAGAAGCAAAGTTCTCACTTTAGGCTATCATTTCTCAAAGTTTGGAGTGGCAATGAGTTAATGGTGACCATAGAGGTGTTCTAGTGTCACATTAATTCATTTCTTGTGGTGTTTCATACATCAACAGGTACTTGATTGCATGTGTATCTGATAGGGTGAGTAACAAGAGGGGGTGTGAGGGTATACTCGCGGGGGTCGAGACCCGAGAGTGCTTCTAAACAAGAGGGAGGTTCTAAGAGGAAAGAGGGAATGTGGGGGCATGATCGTCAAACACATTTGGGACACTACGGGTAGACGAAACTAGACAATAAGCAAGTGCAAAAATACAATTTGGAATTTCGGTGCACACAAAGTTTAGTTAAAGAAGGACTCATCATTTGACGTCCCTACGAGGGATCGTCAAGTGGTTTTAACTACGTGCATTCATTGGTTTCGAGGCAAAAAGGACCTGTTGAGAAACAAAAATCCGAGCAAATCCAATTACATGTGGCCATTTTCCGTGAGGTTTAGAGCTATACATTTTGGTGCATTTGCCAGGAATAGCTTGGCACGTCTCTATAAGAGAGTGCCATAGGTTCGCCTAGCGCCACATGTTGGCCGAGCTTGCGGACTCCAGATCTAGTACATGAGTGAGGGGAGCTCATCCTCAAGAGCAACACAGACTCAAAGAGAGGAACGCGCTCAGAGAAGAGCCCTTGAAAGAGAAAGGAAGAGGTGGGAATCGCAAGTTGAGTCAACCTCGACTGGCTCGAAGAAATCTGCAAAAAACGTGTACTCCCGTAGGAGAGTCGCGAATCAAGTGCGAAAGTTTGAAGGAGGGATCCTGAGGCCACGTGCGCTAAATTTTTGGGATCGAAGTGATATTGACATCACACCTCTGTTTGAAATGGCTCAGCGGATTTCGGTTCACTTGGGGGACTTCACCAAGTTCTCAGGTGCTTGGGACGAGGATCCAGATAGTTTTATCGAATTGTTTGAGGTTACGTGTGCGGCCAATGAGGTAGTTGACCAGGGTCAAAGGTTGAGGATCTTTCCGGCTACTCTTCGTGATGAGGCAACCAACTGGTATGGGAATTTGACACCTCAAGAGTGTGGAACTTATCAGATGCTCAAGGAAGCCTTCTTGGCAAAGTTTCGACGACAAGGCTTCCAAGATAGATTGGCACAACAGATGGATTACTTGCGATAGGGAGTCAATGAGAGCATCGATAACTACATTCAGAGAATGGAAACGTTGGTAAGAAAGATGGGCACGAATGCCCCGAACGATGAGACATTAAAAAGAAGATTCATTTTGAGATTGAGAGATCCTACGACACAGCAGCATATCAGCCTGACAAGACCTACAACTTTAATGGATGCTAAGGAACAAGCAAGGCTTTGGGAGGAAGTACAATTATGTCAACGGAGGAAGATGGAGCTCTTATACAAGCCAATGGGAGGCCCAGGAAACATACCAATGAAAGATCCCGGCCAAGGAAGTCCCGCATTGACAACCCCAGCTTTTGTAGCTGCCACTAGTACGCCAGGCGAGGTAAAGCCTGCGCTAACTGAAGAACGAATATTGGAGTTGGTCACACAAGCTATAAAAGCTGCCACAATGACCCAGGAAACATACACAGTAAAACCCGAGGTAACTACAAACCAGACTCAAGTGTTTAGATCAAATACATGGTGTGGAAAGTGCCATGGTTACGGCCATTTGGCTTCAGAATGCCCTACAATCTCGAGAGTATTCACAGATAGATCACCACCTAGAATGCGTTGCACTTTTTGTGGAAGGACAAATCACACGGAGGACCGATGTTACAACAAGAGGGCCTATGAAGAGCGGACCATGAAATCGAGAGATACAAGAGAAAGACCCTACACGGGATTGCCCGCTCAAAGTGTCCCACCTACATCTCGTTGGGAAAACAGACCGACTTATGGATATGGTGCTCAGGGTCAAGGAGGAGACTATCCGAGAGAAGTCACACGTGATCAAAGGAGAGATGGTCCAATCCAGTGCTGGAGATGTCTTGGCTTTGGCCATACTCAATCTAGATGTCCAAACGAAAAGAAACCAATTGATTATACTCCACTATGTAGGTACTCTAGTGGAGAGGGCCACTTTGATGAAGATTGTCCAAAACGAAGAGCTGTCGCCGGCAAGGAAAAAGGACCAGTAGGGTCCTCAAATTATGTTGATACTCATGCATTCCACAACGAGAGCTCAAGAGCATGTTCCTACAATCGGAGTAGTGTTCAAGACACCGAACCCTCAAGAAGGTTCTAGCTCGTCAATGCACTTTGTGGATGCTTACGAGGCCAAGAAATCACATAAAGAGCCAACTGTGGCAGTAGTCACAAGGACTCAAGAGTATTCAAAGAAGCATCTGGAAGGCGAAAGCGAAAAATCTAGCCAGGAGAAGATAACCGAACATGGAGAGGTAGAAAACCAAGTTGGAGGATTTGCTGAGCAGCAAGAGTTTGAGGATGGGGAAGAGATAGAGATTCTTCCACCAGTGACCAAGGAGTTTGTGCCAGGCATAGCACCATTCCCTGAAAGACTAAGGGCTCCAAAATGTAGGAAGGAAAGACAAAGTTTGGAAGAAGTGGATATTGTAAAGTTGCTCGCTGACACGGAAGTCACGCTGGATATTGGCACATTGCTAAAATGTTCACCTACTTATAGGAAACAATTCTACAACGAATATATTAAGAAGCCAAGGAAAGCTCGAGATAAAAAGAGACAAGATAAAGATGTCCAAGGGATCATTCAAAGCATTACGACGCAAATTGATTCGAATGCTCCAGTTGTGACAGTCGAGATTAAAGGGTATGCAGTCCCCGGTGCTCAGTTAGATAGTGGAGCCGCAATCAACTTAATGACTGAGTTCATGATGAAAGCTTTGGGCCTCAACCACATGGAAGAAACGTCGATGTCCTTGAGAATGGCAGATCAAATACAAGTGAAGCCTGTGGGTCTTTTGAAGAATGTAAGCACAGTTGTGGGCGGTCTAGAGTTTAAAGTTGATTATCTGATAGTAAGACCAAGGACCTCAGAGGCTACCTTCTCGATCCTACTTGGACGGCCATGGCTGGTGCAAGCCGAATGTGTGCACGATTGGCGCACAGGATTTATCACAATTGGACCAAAGGTTGATCGAATACAACTTCAAGTGTCTCCCAATTTGACCGGCAAGAAATCGACAACAGCTGAGGAAAGGGAGCAAAAAGCAAAGGAAAAAGTAAGACAAGAAATGGTGCACGTAAGATTTGCCCTGCGCACGGAGACTTTCAAGGACCTTTTATAGGATGGATTTAATCTGCAATTGGCCAACCTCCAACATGCAAAAGTGGGCGAGTACATAGATCCTCTATGTTACAAGGATGATTCAGACCAGGAGCTGTTAGGATGGTTGACACACACGAGTGAATTTGAGTGCTACATGTTGAGTATAGATGCAAAGGAAAATAAAGCTACTAAATCCTTGGAGAAGGGAACTTCAAAAGATGAGTTGAAACTGGAGTTAGCTCCGACAATGGAAGTGCAACAGTTGAGAGAAAGAGTCAGGATGTTAGAAGAAGAGCTTCTAAGGAGAAGTCGACAATCGGAAAAGGAAACGAAGAGTAAGACTAAAGTGTCAGAAGCCATTGCAAAAGCTGAACTAAAGAATTAGGTCTAATCGAAACAGAACAAAACAATGATTTACTGGCCAACCATGCACGCGTGATTGGAGAGCACGTTCCAATCACAGTGTCATCAAGGAATAAGGAATATTCGCGAGAAGCTCAGTTGGAAAAATGGGAAGTTTTTCCAGAAAAGTTCTTGATTGTGGGGTCAGAGCTACCAGAGGGAGTACGAGATTGCATTAAATTGGCACTCAAAAATTTCAGCAAGGCCTTTGCATGGTCATACAGTGATCTGAGAGGAATTGATCCCCGAATCTGCCAACATTATATAGACTTGGAGGAAGGCACCCGACCAATATGTCAACGACTTACGCGGACAAATCCAGTCTACTCAGAATTGATCAAGCTAGAATTGACTAAGTTACTGGAAGCAGGATTCATATATCCCATCGCATCCAGCGAGTGGGTATCACCAATTGTAG
The DNA here is from genome assembly GCA_020310875.1 of Ceratopteris richardii. Lineage (NCBI taxonomy): Eukaryota > Viridiplantae > Streptophyta > Polypodiopsida > Polypodiales > Pteridaceae > Ceratopteris > Ceratopteris richardii. Next base: position 65,847,906 of record CM035432.1, on the reverse strand, counting down.
TGGTTCCGAAAAAAAATAAGAAAATCCGTATTTGCATAGATTATCGAAAGTTGAACGAGCGCACAAAGAAGGATCATTTCCCCTTGCCGTTTATTGATCAAATCTTGGACAGAGTGGCTGGCCATAAATTGTACTCATTTTTGGATGGTTTCAGTGGGTACAACCAGATCCAAATCCATGAAGAGGATCAATCAAAAACTACTTTCACCACAGAATGGGGTACGTATGCATATCATGTGATGCCATTTGGATTATGCAATGCACCGGCCACATTCCAGAGAGCAATGATAGCTGCATATCAAGACTATTTGCAGGATTGGATGGAGATATTCCTCGATGATTTTGCAATCAGGGGCAATGATGAAAACATGATGGAGAGGATCGAAGCTATTTTAAGAAGAAGCATCGAAAAAGGCAACGCATTAAATCCTGAAAAGTGTACATTTGGAGTACGAAGAGGATTGCTTTTGGGACATGTTATTTCCGAAAAAGGGATCGCGGTTGACGAGGATAAAGTGGAAAAAATTGGACAACTTCCACCTCCTCAAAACTTGCGGCAACTCAGAGGATTCTTGGGGCATGCTAATTATTATCGACGATTTATATTGAATTTTGCATCAATAGCAGCACCACTGACGAATCTTTTGAGGAAAGACCAACAATACCAATGGACTGGAGAGTGTCAGGTTGCTTTCGAATTGATAAAAAATAAATTGATAAATGCGCCAATTTTAGTAGCACCTGATTGGATGAAAGAATTTCATGTGCATACAGATGCTTCTCATACTGCGGTTGGAGCAGTGCTATGTCAAGCTGATGAAAAGAAGTTGGACCACCCTATTTATTACGCAAGTCACAACTTGAATAGCACTGAGAGGAACTACACGACTGCAGAGAAGGAATGCCTCTCGATGATCTTTGCGATAAACAAGTATCGACATTACCTAATGGGAAAGCATTTCACGTTTTATGTGGATCATGAAGCCCTAAAGTACATCATCAATAAACCCGAGCTATCAGGGCAATTGATGAGGTGGATGCTACTCCTCCAAGAATTTCAGTTCACAGTGGTAACCAAACCAGGCAAAGCGCATATATTGGTTGATCATTTATCTCGAATTATTAATGAGGAGCCAATCTCTGGTGTGCCCGATGATGCTCCTGATGGGCGTCTATTCCAGGTTGATGCTAAAGTACCTTGGTATGCCGACTTGGTGAACTTCTTATGCACCACTAAATATCCGCCAGGAGCAAGCAAGAGAGAGAAGCAAAAACTGTTAGCATTGGCGAAGCACCATAGCATCATTGGTGGGCAGCTCTATCGATATTTTGTACATGAAAGCATTTATCGGAGATGTCATGAGGAAGAAGAAGCAGCCCTAGTTTTGAGGGCATTGCATGATGAACCCTGCGGTGGGAATTTTGCTGGTGAACTAACGGCAAGAAAGATCTTATTGGCTGGGTATTGGTGGCCAACGCTGTTCAAAGACTCTCACACATACTGTAAGAAATGCGACAAATGCCAAAGGATGGGCAAACCAACATTAGCGCATGCAGCTCCTCTTACGCCAGTGCTTGCTCTTAAGCCTTTCAAAAAGTGGGGAATTGATTTTGTGGGGCCTATTGATCCCCCCTCAAGACGTAGATCCAATAGGTATATCCTGGTCTGTACTGACTATGTTACCAAGTGGGTAGAAGCCAAAGCTCTGAAGACTGACCGAGCTATTGATGTGGCTAAATTTTTGTATGAACAAATTATCACCCGATTCGGATGCCCGTTGGAGATAGTGAGTGATAGAGGAACGCACTTTGTCAATGAACTGATCGAAGAATTAATGGAATTATATAAAATCAAACATAGGAAAAGCACTCCATATTACCCGAGGGTGAATGGACAAGTGGAGGTCACCAACAAGGTTCTTGAACAGATTCTAACAAAGACAGTAGCTGTGCATAGGAGAGACTGGGATGAGAGACTTTTAGAAGCTTTGTGGGCGTATCGAACATCCTACCGAGTGACGACTAAGAGCACTCCGTTCTCCCTAGTATATGGCGAGGAAACCATCTTTCCCATCGAAAAAGAAGTTTCGACATTAAGAGTGGCCATCGAGGCCAGGATGGGAGAGGAAGAGTCATTGAAGGAAAGGTACATACAACTGGTCAAGCTAGAAGAAAAGAGACTCATTGCACAACAAAGTTTGGAAGCTATTCAGAAGAGACGTAAAGAGAGGCATGATAAGAATCTCAAGACCTATGCGATTCAAGAAGAGGATTTGGTACTAGTCTATGATAGTAAATATTATAAATTCCCGGGGAAGTTACAGACAAGATGGGCAGGACCGTTTAAGATGGTGGAACTCAACTCCAATGGTTCCATGCAAATTCAAGATTTAGGAGAAGAATGTGCTCCCGTGAAGGTTAACGCGCTTCGAGTTAAACCATATTTCACGTGACATTAGGACAGGAGAAGCCAGACGAGATCCAAGCAGAAGGACGAAGTAGACTCCTTGTACATAGATGTATAGTTATATATATATATATATATATATATATATATATATATATATATATATATATATATATATATATATATATATATATATATATATATATATATATATATATATATATATATATATATATATATATATATATATATGCGCATATGTAAGCTATGATTTGTGTGTCATAAGTATTCGTCCTTGCTAGCTCAGGAATTTTGGACTTCTAATTATTTTTTTTGTGTTGCGCAGAGACTCTTAGGAGCTAAGTAACAAAATGGCAGATCAAATAACTCAACTCTATTTGTACGAGCTAAGGATATATTTCTCGGACCAAACATTCGCCCGCATGGACATAGATGTCGACGACTTTGAGACGGAATATGATGTGGAGGAAGCGCACTGGCTGGTATGCTTTATAAACCAGGATTTGGATGTTATGTTTTATATTGAGTGTTTTGAGGAATACCTGACCCGACATGTAGGATGGGTGGGGGATCGATATTACTATTTCGACCCTTCGAGGGAAATGCCTAACGAAGAAAACGATATCACTTGGGCTTGGGCAGATGTGTTAACAATAGGAAGGGATGACGGAGCTCCTGAAGTTGAGCCTGACTCGCCCTAGGGAAGTCGTCGGGATGCGAGTACGATGTGAGGCTACATGAGACACCCTGGAGACTCACATTCTAGAGCATCTAAGGATAGGTATACAAGGGACCAAGGCATAGCCGGCTGTAGTTACCAAGTGAAAAGTCAACTCGATGAATACATATGTAGTGTCTGTAATTGAGAGAATGGAGTGAAGAGGTGGTTGATCTGTCAAAGGCTGGAGTGTATATGTTTGCATGCATGTGTGGGAAAAGTGGGAAAAAAATCCCTTTCTTCCTCTCCCTAATTCTCAGGACTTGGGTAAATTAATTCACTATGAAAAAAAAAAAGAAAAAGAAAAGAAAAGAAAAAATTTGTGTTCCTGTGATCGTACCCATGCGCTATGGTGGGCTAGTAGGTGGGTGGATTTATCCTAGCCGGGTGGTTAGGACCACGAGCCGCAGCTAGTTTCGCCATAGGCTTGGGATGTATATGTTTATGTCTTAGCTACGCGCCATAACGGGTTGGTAGGTAGGTGGAGCCATCGTGGCTGGGTAGTCACGACCACGAACCGCATCCAGCTTCGTTATGGGCTAGCTGAGATCTATTACTTGTCTCTCGTTATGTGTTTGTGTGTTGTGCGCTGCATTGCATTGGTAGATGGGTGGAATCAACCTGATCAGGCGGTCAGGTCCACGAATCGCATCCAATGTCAACGTAGGCCAACGTGTGATTAAAATTTACCTATGAAATTATTCCCCACTCCTGAGGGGGAGAGAGAGAGAGGAGAGGGCGAAGATCACCTGGAAGGGAACGTTATTTGCTTGTGTGATTGGTATGTGTTGGCTTACGACAGATCAGCTCACTTTGAATCAACATTCTTGAAGGCACGGAGACTCTATATGTACTTATGGATGAGGCTTTAGCGAGGTAATGCAACGGTCTTGCTTTATAACTTGTGTGCTTTATCCGAGGGTTTTCCAGTGTGTGGGACACTCTCGGGTTTTTGTGTAGGTCTTGACTTGTACTCGAGTCTCGATGGCTTTTGTGGGACGACGATGGGGATTCTTCGGGAGTGTCTAGTCATGGAATAATTGTACATAGCGAATAGTAGGTCAATAAAAGGGGTATGCATTTTGGGTATGTTGCATCTCCTGTTGAACTCATTTCAGTTGTGGTTGTTTATTTCGGTATTTCTGTTTCTGTTTTTTTCACAATGACAGTTGTATGTGTAAGATATGGAAAGGTATGAATGTGTTATTTTGGTTGAGACTATTTTCATAATGGAATGCATGAGCAATTTGATGCATGTGGGAATTGGAGTTGCATATATGTGTATTGGATCATTTTGAAGTGAATGATTTGTATGTATTCATGAGTGATTTTTTTAAAGCACTAATAGCTTCAATGAGTGCAGGTCCACTTAGAATGAGGGCTCGATGAAAAGGTATGTGAACCAATTGTAAACTGACATGTTCATTTGATTGGATTATGTTGCAGCAAAAAGGGCTCGTCGAGGATGACTTCGCAATTAAGTAGAGGGGAGTATGTTAGCTAAAAAGTTTGTAATTTTTATGCACTAACATGTTCCCTCTTGGTAAGTATTTGTTTGAATATAGGTGTTTTGCAAGGAGAATTGATGGCTGGTGGTAGTAAGATCCACTCAAATGTGGACACAGGGATCAAGAGCAGCATGGGTGAAGCTATGCATGGTTTTCCGCGGATGGGGATAACGAATCACTCCTGAGAGTGCGACACTCATAGGTGTTTTCAAGGCTTGCTATGCCGTGATGATTCACGTTTATGGGAGGCCATTGCATGAATAAGGTCGAAGAAGTACTCACTGCCATTGGACCTACGCCAAAGGAGATATTTATATCACCTATGCCAAAGGTGGGTTGCTTGCTAAAGTGTGGAAAATTGCATTGCGAAAGGTAGCCTTCGTAGGGTAAGAGTACTTCGAGAGGCCATGCCAAAAATAATCTTGAAGTTCCAAAAATAAGATATTGCAAAGTCACGGGTCGATGGCACATGGGACCACTTTGTCTCGTGAACCTTCACGTTTTGCTACGGGTTCATCACAGTCCCTTGCCACCTTATGGACACTTGTCAGAAGAAAGAATTGCAGAGAAAGTAAGCGGTCTGCTGTAGCAACGGATTACGGCAAAGTCAGAAAAAAGAAACGGTTTTTTTAAAAGTATGAAAAAGAAGCACTAGTGGTCTCAAAAGGAGGCTGATCCTTATCCGCAGGGGGCTACTCAAAAAATTTCTGTTCGATGCTTGTCGCTATTCTGACGGGAGAAACAGAAAAGGGGGGGGGGGGTGTGATTTAGTAGCCGAAGAGGAAGGAGTTGTTGGTACAACTTGGCTAGCTCTGTGCAAGCCTTGTAAGGGAGGAGTGACCTCATTCGGTCGATTAAGGGGAGCACCCGGAAGTACAGGGCGTCGATTTCAGTATCCATTGGAGACAGCTTTGAAGGCTTCAATGACGCACATGCTAAAGCTCTGCTGGAGGCTGCCTGAAGTCAAGAAGCTATTGTGAAAGAGGGCCTGCTGGATAGTCATCAGTAGCGGGTGTAGGCGTGGTGATCTCGATTACAGCTTGTACCTGTGGAAGGGAACTGGAGAGTCTGCCAAGGTCGCGAATCAGAAGCTCGAGAAGAAGGCACATGTAGCCGCTCCTCTAAGTAGACCAGTGAGGAGGTCAATTGGAAGCGGTGTTGGGAGAAAACCATTTGGAACTCATCATCTTGCTTGTATAAAGCGTTACCATCACCGTACCCGCACAACAATTGGGAGGCATTGGGCTGAGTTTGGAGAGCGACGCTCATTGTCCAGAATGAATGAGTAGCAGTGGAGAAAAAGTTGTTTCGTAGTGCTGTAAAGCTATAACATGCGCACTGCTTTTGGCCTCCTGAAGGATACAACCCAGTATCAATCCGCGTGTAAGATCGTTCGTATCACTATGGTTATTTTGTTCTTCATTTCTATATTGTCGCTGTATTCTGTGTGCTCTGCATTCGTACAAATGGCATCGTAACACATTGGCTAATGAGTTTGCTTCGAGTTCAACCTTTAGTGTCACAGCCACCACTGCAAAAGAGCTTTGTTTGATTCTCATGTGAAGCATGGAAAGTTTTAAATATGCTCTGTAACAGAATGTTAGGATTGAATTCTTTGAAGGACAAGTCATGTATTGAACGATAGTTGTGTGAACTGCATGTCCGCTGTACTACGTACAATTTGCAAAGCCATATTATGATGTTTTTAAAGAATGTACATATTGCCTTTCAAGCGGATGATGGCAGGAGCAAATAGCGGGTGTGATTTGTTTCAGGATTTGGACATCTTGTCTTTTGTTTTAGGGCCTCTCTACTGCAACGAATATCTGCGTGCATTACGACCTCGCATAACTCCTTGACTTAGCACCAGACTTTAATAGGATTCTCTCGAGTGGATAGGAAGCTTTGTTTTACTAAACTGTGATTTCCATTACAAGATAAATGAATGCATATGTTCTCTATATCAAATATTGGAAAGCTTTCCACGTGGTACATGTAAATCCGAATCAGGAAGCACCCGTTGTATCAGGACTTGTTCAACGTTGAACTAGAGTGCGAATAAACTTCTACGAGATGCTCAAGGGTGAATCCTAGAGAGCATCCTGACTGGCAGAAAACAAAAGCTTAACTCTTATCGAAAACTTTTCCATTTTGCTCTAGAATGAATGCTGGCATTGCGATCCTTCCTATAATGGTTCGAGTGGATTCTAGGAGTTAGAAGTTTTCATTTGGAGTCCACGCAAAGATAGCTTCTATCTAAATTTGGGACATTACATTCAAATGACTGATTTGAAATTTCACACAAAGCCAATTACTCTATGGGTAGGCTGAACTTCCTCGATAGTGTTACAGGCAAAATGGTATTTGCGGGGCTAAATGGAGAAAAAGGGGAATGGTGTGGACGTGTAGTTGGGTGAGTGAAGTGAGTGTGGAAGCTTGTGTGTGCTTGTGAGGAGGCATAAGGGGTAGGTACTTGATTGCATGTGTATCTGATAGGGTGAGTAACAAGAGGGGGTGTGTTGACCTAAGCTTCAACTTAGGGACTTGCGGAGAAAGAGACTGTACCTCAATCCCCTCACAAGTGCATATAGTGGGGATACACGCTTTTAATTTATCAATCCGAAGAGTATACTAACCTAGCCGAGTGTATGAAGACATGCAAATGCGTAATGGTCAATGCAAAAGTATTACTCAAAAGTAAAAATGAGGAAATCACTTATCCTAACAAGCTTCAACTGTAGGTCAAGACGAAACGATACTTGGTGCAGCAGCCGTCAGTATTTTGGACTTTTCTCCTAGCTCCGAGCTCCAAACATAGCGAATAGCATATGCGTTTCGAAGCTCTCGAGAAGACGCATCCAATGGCAGTGGTTTCACGCAATTCCGACACTCCTACTTCAAGTTATGACAGAAATACTGAGTCGCGGGAATACTTTCCTACACTTCAGCACCTCCTACACCTCGCACACACCTCTCCTACAGCAAAGAAACACTCTCAAGGATAGATCACACTCACAAGCACTCTTTCCAAGCAATACACATGCATACAAGTTCGCAAAGAAGAAGATGAAGAGGGAAGAAGACACAAATTCGAATTTCTGTGCTCTCTATTCTCACAATGGCAAAAAGTCCTTTACAAAGAGTCACATTTGACTTATATACTAGTGCCCTAAAAATGGTCCTTTCACACAAGTGACCGGCACTTTATTCCCTAAGAGCTAATTTCCTACTATTTTACATGGATAAGCTTCTATTCTTCTATGGGAATGCATCTAGAGGACTCCTCTAGTGCCTTTACAAGGGAAATATATTACAGAAATGAATATGTTACAAAAATATCTGGTCCAAATCGGAAAAATTTTGGGGCCCGTCTTTTTCTCTGCTTTGTGCACTCTTTGGCTCTGCAACACTCTCCCCCTCTTCGCCTCTGTCGTCCCTTGACAGACTTCGCTTCTTTTGACAGACTTTGCTTCTTTTGACAGACTTTGCTTCTTTTGACAGACTTTGCTTCGCGCACGCGCCCTGTGGTCAGTATTGTCTGCAGTTAAACAGACATGCAGATTCGATGGCCTTCTTGATTCAAGCTCTACTACTCGAGAGCCTGATGTAGTCGCCTTGCCTGTTGACTAGGGTTGCCACGCACGCCACCAGTGACTAGGAATGTGCTATTCTTAGTCACCCTCTTCAACTTTTCAGCCTCTACCCCTTTCTAACTTTTGGTCCTACTCTGATGTTTGAAAAATCCACTCCTCTGGACCCTGGGGTTTAGCTTTGTAGCCTGGTGCGTGCCCCTGCGGGGCTCTGTGCAGAGATGGGTGTTGCGCCCCTGCGGGGCTTCCTGCAGAGATGTATCTTTACCTTTGTCTATCTTCAAATTTGGCTTTTAGTGAAGCTGTTTCTTTCGTTGCTTTCTTTTTTTCCTCTTCTTACTCGTTTCGCCCTCAACACTGCCCCCCTCCTGAACTCTGTCGTCCCCGACAGGCTTTGATAAGCGCCGGGCATATGTTCTGTATACTTGTTGCTCTGTGTCATTTAGCAGATTAGCTTCACGTATCATGATCTGTTTCCATTGTTCAGCTTTGACTCCATCGTTCGGCGGTTGTCTATGATCTGCGAAGAAGCTTAATTCATATGCCACAAGTCTGGCATTCAGATTTGATGACATCTTCAAAAATACCTCTGAATCTATTTCAAAAAATCCTGTAAAAAATGCTTCTTCAAATATTTGCATGTATGGACTTGGCAAAAACATAAGTCTAGAATAATATGCCATTATTGTGGGGCGGCTCGGCATCACTGATAGATCGAAGATAAGTATATCGGTGCCTTGATTAATGCCGATGAAGTTCAGAAATGTATATGCTGCATGTTTGAAAACCTTCAGAACTGTAAGTAGCATACCAAGTATTTTATTTGTCATCTTAACTGCTAAATCTGGTACAGTCGCATAGTTTTGTAGCCAAAATTCTATGGTTTTGATCATATAATCCTCGGTTGGCAAATAATTATGTGGCGGGCTAGGTAACATCGGATAGTTTAGCCACTGTTTATTAATAGTGCCGCTGCGTTGTAAAGCCAAAAATTCTGTTGCAACCCTTCTGCGTGGTATGGGACAAAACGAAGGGTTTACCTGTAATAAATAAGGTGCGGCCTCCCAGTGCACCCGTAGTGTGGGATATTTCTCCAAAAACTTTCTCCTCCACACTGGCTGTGCAGCTTCAAACTCTGCTTGAGTGTACGTGAATGTGTCATTCTTGAAATTAAGCTGCTGATCCGGACTTTTGTGTGTAACCTTCTTTATATATTGTCTTGTTTTCTCTTTCAACAGTCCATATGGAATGTTGAAAGGCTTTATGATCTTCTCCAAGTCTTTACCTTTGATTTTGGCTTCCTTCATGACCTTGATGACTTCATTCTCAAAACTTTCCGTCAATCGGGACACCACTAGTGCCCGTTCCTTCTGACTTATTTCTGCAGTGTATGGCATTGGATGATCATCATGCATATCCGCCATCTGCTCATGCATTGGAGAATGATAGATCGGTTGAGATAGAGGGCTTACCTCTACCTCGTCAGTAGGATGTTCTTTTTCTGGCACTACTGATGTCCCGATCGGTGCTTTACCTTTCTGCTGATTCTGTAGCTCTTCAATGCATTCTTCTTTTTCTTTTATCTTTTGCAGGGCTTCACCGAGTTTTTCTTTGGTGGCTAGGAGCTCCTTACCTATGTCGGCTACGTGATCCATGTTTTCACTGTAGCTCTGTACCAATTTGGCCTGTGCTGAATTCAGCTGCCTTTTGAGTTCATTTATTTCCTGATTGTGCTTAAGTTCTGCCTCTTCTCTTGCTGCGCGCTCTTGTTTTAATAAAGCTTCATATTGTGCGAGCTGATCTCTTAATTCATCTTCTTTACTTTCAGTTGAATCCTGTTGCTTTATTGGTTGGTCATATAATAATGATTTCATCAATTCTTTGTTTCTGTTCCGTAAAGTGTCATTCTCGTCCAGATATAATTTTAGTTGTGTTTCTAGTAGAGTGCTTCTGGTTTTCATTCTGTCTTTCTCTGCTACCGTAGCATCATATAATTTCTGCATGTCTTCGAGCTGTTTTTGCAGTTGGTGATGCTGAGTGCTTAATGATTCATACTGCGTTTGTGATTCTAGCAACTCCGTGCTTTTGGTGACTATTTCTTTTTGTACCTGAATCAGTTGTGCAGACAATTGTTCACTCATAACTTGAAACTGATTCTTTTCTTGCATGGCTTTGTCATAGTCTGCATCTATGTCCATCATTTGCTGCTGGGTGTCCATGGCTGTCTGGATCATTTGCTTTACTACCGGCTTCAGTTGAGTCACATCCACATTGAGCCATGTTTTTGGTATTGATGGTTCTGCTCCGGTAGTCACGTCTTTGCCTTGGGCAATGTGTAAAGTGGTATCGTGGGGCTGCCTGATTTGAAGCTGGATCCTTGGCTCAGCCCCCATGTTTTCATCTTGTCCTCGAGGTGTGTCATCAGGCACCTCTATTATTGTTTGTTCTTTTTGTGGGACCTCTCCCATTTCCGTACTCACTGGGGTTTGTTCTTCCTCTTTAATAGGTATTTTGACATGTGTGACCCCAGTAGTTGTGTCTTCCTTGATGCTTACTTTGGTAGTGTCATTCAATTGAATGACATGCTCCTGTTCCTGAGCATCATCCTTCTTTTCTTTTTCCTTCTGGCTGTCCGGTGTCACTTCCATTTGATTGAGTTCCGGTCCTTCCTCTTCATAGGTTTCTGTCCTGATATCAGTATCTAGCGTGTCTTTCTCAGGACTGGATTCCGTATTCGTACTTGAGTCATCGATGCCCAATTCTTGGTATCTTCCAGGTTGTTTTGGAGGTGTTTCTGTACTCTGTTTTTGCTGACTTTGACTCGCTTGTCTATATTGATGTCCTTGGACATTTAGATTTACCTGCCCTTGCATATACTGGTGTGTTTGCTCGAGGGCAGCAGACAAGTCTCTTTTTGAAATCGGCATTTGAGCCGTCGTGACCTTAGGCAAGAGATGCGTTCTCTTGGACTGAGGTGTTGCTTGGGCTTCTTCTTCTCGCAAGCGTTTCGTACCCCTCATGGGCTTTTGTGTGCTGGTTCCGGCCTCTTCCACTACAACTGCTGCTTTCTTTTTCTTAGGGACAGAAGCGGATTTTGCATACCTTGCTAGTCCTTCTGCTGTTGGCATCTCTCTTATGCAGTGTCTCATGTCTAGGGCTTCATATATCAATAAGGTCAAAGCTGAACCACCGTTCAGGAACTTCTTTTGTCCCCATTTCTTCTGAGCTTCAAACAATCGCTCTTGTACGTAGCCTGTGAGATTCACTTTGTTTCCTATCTGTCTCATGGCATGCGATAGGAGTTGGACTACTATCTTCTGAGGTGTAGTGTATCTGTTCATGCCATGAAAACAGAAGTGTTGGTGTACCAAACGTACTACATCTTCAATATCCACTCTGTTAATCTCCAGGAATGATCTTTTCTTGGGGTCGTGGCATTCCTCTTTAACATTGGTAATGCCTTCTTGATTCCATCCAAAGGTCTTATTGATCAATTCATGAGTGAATTGAATGGTCTTCCACTTGCCCACCTTGTCCAAAACCTTTGCTTCTGGAACCGAAATCTTTGTAGCAGCCGGCTGCATAGTATTCATTACTTGTGTACATCTTTGGAAGTCGGGTACACATATAGGTATCTTCAAAAATGCTTCAATGCCAGCTTGAGTCCATACTTCTTCGATATGTGGTAACCCTTGTATTATGGTCTTGAAATCCTGTGACATAATAGGGAAATAGTGGTCCCTGTCCATAATCTTGATGGTTGCCATGAATAGAAGTTCCGAGATAGGTTGGTCATCTCGAAACCAATGTCCTCTGACCTTGGTTATTGACCCCAATGGAAGAAGTAGTTCCTCTTCCTGCTGTGTAGCTTCTGAGTCAGAAGATGTCATCTGCACTCAATATAGAGGATGAATTAGTATCCATATTTTTTTTCAGAAATCCTCCTCCATATTGTAATAAAGTAAGTCTATGATCCAAGGGTCTGGCCGGTTCAGACAGATCTGAAATCGGACACCGTTTGGTCATCCGTGTGTATGACCAAAGATCTCGAGTTTAGACTTACTAGGAGGTCTTGTGCTCTTGTGAACAAGTGAACCACTTAGCTTAGTGGTTAAGTCTCAAGGATGTGAAGGACGAGGTCTTGGGTTCAATCCCCATGAGGTACATGGGAAGAGTATTTTGCCCAAAGAGCTCTAGAGCCTTCTAGAAGCATCCACTGGACACTTGGCGCACATGTAGTTACATGGCTGACACTTGGCTGGTTAGTATCCACCTGCCCAAGAAGGTAGTCCCCTGGAGAGAGCTATATATAGAGGCATTTGGTTGGGAGGAGAGTCATCTCTCAAGCATGTGGTGGTCGTAATCGTTGTTCTCTTGCATTGGTATCAGAGCCACCCTCTCCATAGCTCTCATCATCTTACTCCTTACTTTTTGCGTGCATAACTCTTTTCCGAATTTCTGCTCGCGGCCGTTTTGACGTAGAATTCTGAAGTCATCATGGCAGCCATAGCTTTATGCTTAAAGAATAGATTAGCAAAAATCGGTGCGCATGCATGGGAGGGAATCGAACCCTCGTACTTCCGAATAGAGCACGTTCGCTCAACCACAGAACCCGAGGGCGTTGACGACGTATTCTTGGATGCGCCTTATCTTGTCATAGTATAGTCGTGAAGAGGATATCTTCTGTAGGCGGCAAAAGAATATCTTCTGTAGCCAGCAGGATTCGAACTCCCGCCCCCCTGCTAGGAGCGCGCTGCTCTATCCACAGAGGCATCGTCATCCACGTGAAGATTTTCCGCAGCAGAGAGTATTGACCGTAAATCTTGCTGAAGAAGATCTCAATTTGTAGATCTAAAAATGCATACTCTCTGTTGTGGCTGAGGGGATTCGATCCCTCGCCCCCCCAATAACGGCGCAACCATCTACCCAACGCGCCCACGGGCGGTTCACTGTGAGCTGTATGCAGAAATTTTATCTAGTTCTAACAATTCGCGCTGAAGAAGAATGAGCACAGCGCTAAAAGCGCCAAAACTTTCGTTTCTGCTGTGCGCAACACGGATTCGAACCCGGGCGGGAGGTCTGACAATATGTTGACGTAGCCAAGGCGCTTATAACCTTCGAGTATTCCTTTTGCTGCAGAAAGATTCTAGTCTCCAGTCGCCACTGAAGATTGGCCCACGACTGTTGCAACCCGAGGCACAATTCCTGCAGATCACTTTATTCGGTGTTTGATCCGAGATCTATTAAGTTTTGGGAGCACTTTTCCTTAGCTAAAGAAACAAGCACCAAAGAAAGTTAAAGTTTTGAGCAAAGTGTGATAGAAGTGGAGCTGTGGAGTGAAGATCCGGAGGCCTAACTTCGTCGACCTTGACGGACCAAATCATCCAGGACTATTTCTTGATGAGGAAGCTTCAAGAATGGTGAATAGCTCCTGGCAAGGATCAAGGGATGGACGAAGCTATGATCAAAGCTAAGTATTTTCCAGTTTCTGCTTGGCCTTAATGCTTGATTTATCTTGTTTTCATTATTCTACACTTAATCCTAGATGCATATTGAAATAGCCAAGATTTCAATTGATTAAGTCTAGATTAGAATAATGAATTAATCCATTTCTTATTTCAAGCATTAGTTTGCATTAAGGAAAGACTTGATTTCAAAAAGATCCTTGTGCATCAAAGGATGTATTTTGGTAGTTTAAATACATATTTCCTTTCCATTGAATAAGTTTTCTATTGCACCTCAAGGGTATGTTTTTATATCATAGTGCATTAGGACAAAGGAAAGGATATACATGCATCAGGATTGCATGATATACATTCTTAGCACAAGAAAGAAAAAAAAATCGTGCATCAAGTTCATGCATGATTATTGTATTATTTTTTGAGCATGCAAAGAACATGCATGCATACGCATGTGAACATATGCTTTTGCATGTAGATACATGCATTTGCATGGAAGAATGGAATGCTGTTTGCAAGTACATATGAAAATGTACTCTCTTAGTATTTAGCTTACTTTGTAAAGCTCGCAGTTTGACATTAGGGAAGACCAAGGACTAGTTAGTTGCAAAGACATACTAGTTCTAGTTTGCAACTCAAGTAATTAGTCAATTTCTTCCCAAGTCGATACTCCGCTATCAAAGACAAATACTTAATGATAATTAAGTATGATAGATGTCTTGCTAGGTATAAGTAAGCACTAGGAGAAAGTTAAGTAATAAATTTTCTTGATAACCAAGAAAATTTAATTCCTTGCAAACTCTTTTGTGATGTATGATGACTCTAAGTCCTGGATGTACTTAGAAAGTCATGCGGATAAAGCTTTAGTTGATTAGTTATATATTTTATGTAACTTCTCAAGCATCCCAAGGTTGGATGAGAACTATATTTCCAAAGTTCCTTGAGCACTCTTCTATTTAGAAGATTTCGAAAGTTTTAAAGAAGTTTCTTGTGGTTTCAAGATTTGTATCTCATGATGAAACCTCGGTAAGTAACTTTTTGGAATAGAGATATGAAATAGTCAAGCCTTCTATTTCATGTGAGATCATTCTCCTACCATGTTTAAGATGAATTTATTTTGGGGAAGGTAGATGTTCCAAGTAGAGGATCTTAATTGATTCATGAACTCTTCCCAAAATACACATAAATTCATATTATATGATAGGTCCAAGGAATGATGAAGGCAAAACCTCTTTAGGATATAAAAGTTTTGCCAAGATATAAAGGTACCAAGCTTTTATAAATTTTCATCCCAAGGGGTGATGGAAATCAAAGGTTAAACCTCAACATCAATTGATCCTTGACGTCAATAAAAGGATGTTAGGTTCCATAGTTGCATCTCTGGTAAATGATGCAACTAGTTAAGCAATCTTTAGGAAATAATATAAGTTCCTAAAGACTTGAAGCAAGTGTGAACTTTTCATTTAGGAATAGAAAGTTCCAAGAAATGGATTTTCAATCCATGAACTTCGCCTAAACAAGTTATAAAGTTCAAAGTGTTCATAGTTGCATTACTATTGGATCAATCAATAGATGCTTGGACTTTAAACATAAATTTGATTAGTGAAATATGTTTAAAAGACTCTAGTAACATCTGAAGATTGACCAATAATAATGAGTTTTGTATCAAACTCAAGAATAGAAGTCGATATCACATAAATGAAAGTTCAACTTAAACTTTCATACTGGCAAATGTGATATTTCGTCTCTAGTTTGATACTCAAGAAATGAATACAATTGAATCAGTAAATTTTTTGGATATTATTTGAAAGAAGTTCTTTCAAATGTTCTTTTTACAAACGATTCCAAGATGAATCATTAGACTGGAAAGCAAAAAACTCCAAGATGAATCATTTGCTTCAAATTATAGCCTAGTATTACTTGATAGGAATCAAAAAGTTCTTGAAAGAAAAATCTCCCCAGACGTGAGACTAGCATCTTTCAAGAAAAGTTATAGAATAAGTAGTTCCCAGTAAATCCCTAACCACTAGAAGTGGTCTTTCAAGTCCTATTTGTGATATAACCTAAAGGTATATCAAAGATTCTTAGCTTTGGAATCTGAGAGGCATAAGTGTATGCTTGGACTTGAGAAAGATCCCTAAAAATCCTGCAGGTAAGCAAAGAAGCTTAAAGATAGTTTAAGAGATCTTAAAAGATAAAGACTAAGTCTTTATTTTATCGCAAGATCAACCAGACTTGATCAATCTTGGCCATGATTGTCCAAGTAATGTGCGATTAGAACTACTTTGTAGATTGCCCAAGTATTGGCAATAAAATTCCTTTTGGGAATTATTCACTCAAGTTCCATTTATTGAATGGAAAAAATTGTGAAAAAAGTAAACTGTTCCAAGTCTGAACAGAGTAAAGAAATTCCAAGAATGTAGTCTGCAACCGTGAAGACGGTACTTAAGTCTGTGGAAGGTAAAACATAAGTGTTTGCCTATCCTTAAAGGGATTTTGGTACAAATCCAGAAAGCATGAGCGGATGCTTAAGACTTAAGCAGTAAAGAGATTCCTAAATAAAGTCCCCGGGGAAGGTACCTAAAGCAACAGTAAAGAAAGGAATCTAAAGACAAGAAGTCAAAAGCTCTTGTCGCTACAAAATTGGTCAAGGGTAAACCAATTAAACTTGAATTCAAAAAATTCAAGAACTTGGAATTTTGATTGGTTTTCATTTGAAAACCCTAGCAAAGAAGAATTGATATCCTGTTAAAAAGGTTTTCAAGTTTCCAAAGGCAAAGCACATGATTATGAGGTGATCATGCGAAGGAATCAAAACCTAGGAAAATCTAGTTAGAGGTAATGCCTGAAACTTCCAATTCTTGTAAAAGAATTGAAGAAATAAGGTACTCTATCAAGAGATGTTTAGACTTTAGGATAAGAATTACCCACACATTAATGTGAATATAAAATAGGGTGGTATGGGACACCAGATTTTATACTCAGATTGATGTAGGAAAGATGGAATGGGACATCGGACCGTGGGATGATGATTATCTTTTAGTCCTAGTTTGGATTTTGAAGTTAGGTTTCATCCTCAAGGGAATTAAGACTTCAAGGAAAAGTTTAATTCGTAAAGGATGAAAGTAGTATCTTACGATACTTCTAGGTAACTTCAAGATCAAGGAAACTGAAGATATGAAGTAAGTAACTTCCAAGATCTTCTAAGAACACTTCAAGCTTAAGTGTTATTGATCAGAAATATTTGATAAATTTCTGAAAGAAGTTGGACTTTGATTTTGAGCTGATCTTTTCAACTAAAGATTTAATTGACTAAGTCAAGCATCAAGTTCCTAGTGTAACTTGATAAATTCACTCTTTCGACTCAAAGAAATGCACAAGAATTGCATTCACGATTAGGAGTCAAAAAAACTGAATGTGACCTGAACTTAGTCTCAAGTGAAGCATTATTTGAATACGAAACTCATCGACAGAACCTCAGTGGGTCGACACACTGATGTTGGTTACCACACTAGTATCTTGTGGTTGGATGATGTTTTTGATTTTCTTTGTATTTTTTTGAGAAACTAGCTTATTTCTCTTAAAGATAAAGACAATGCTTCAATATCTTATTGAAATAGATCGTTGAGAAGTTAAAGTCCTGAGTCAACTAGACTTTGACTCATAGCAAGTTTATGTATATTCGAAGTTTGAATTGGTTGTACAAAGTCTTAGTTATCTCTTTCCGCTTTCCAAATCTTTTGGAATTGACTCAGATATGGTATCTGATTCCTTTTGCAAAAGACCAGGGATAGCCGGTTAGAATTAGATAACTAACTTGAACATCCTAGATAGATGTTATGTACAAGAACCTTTTCAATCTTCAAAAGATGATAAGTCTAAGTAGACTTATTCATTTGATTTTGCTTCAAGTTATAGCATAAATAATTTCCTAGAGTCCAGTATACTCTAGAATAAAGAAGTTAGGAATTGCTCATCAGATTGACAATTCCCAAGAACTTTCAGTTAAAAGTCTTTGAGAAAAGTGTCCTAAGTTGGACAATTTTCATTTTGAATTTGAATTGGTGAAGTTAGTATGGTTGATTCCACCGGAATGGTAAACTTTCTCCTACAGTTTACATAGGATTTTTTCAAACTCATTGGGACAAAGTAGTCCTCTAGTCGGGTGAAAAAATCAAGTAACTGTTAGATAAAAGTAAACCATTGTACAGACATCTAAAGTTAGATGTATGGGACAACCAAACTTCAAGTTCTCCAAAACAAATTCAAGTGAATCAAGAATTCTCAAAGTCTTGCGAGGGATAAGAATCCCACCTTCATTACTAAGCCCATGCACCAGTCATGCCTAGAAATGGACTAGTAATTTGAATCCACCTAATTCACATGTTTGTGCCTAGATCGCACATCCAGAAACTGTGAATTAGCCAGGGATATGTGTTTAGATCCACCTTTATTATTCATTCACTATTTTGTACTTTGACTAGTTTATCAAAGTGCAAAGCGAGATAGTGTTTAGAATCATTTGGGCAAGGATGCCACCACAGAGATGAGACATGTTCTTCCAGTTCTAGAACATGATCATGTTCTTCCAGTTTTAGAACATGAGGCTCGGGGGTTGCCTACAGTATGTATATAGCTCTATTTTCGAGGACGAAAATATTTTCCAAGGGGGGAAGAATGTAATAAAGTAAGTCTATGATCCAAGGGTCTGGCCGGTTCAGACAGATCTGAAATCGGACACCGTTTGGTCATCCGTGTGTATGACCAAAGATCTCGAGTTTAGACTTACTAGGAGGTCTTGTGCTCTTGTGAACAAGTGAACCACTTAGCTTAGTGGTTAAGTCTCAAGGATGTGAAGGACGAGGTCTTGGGTTCAATCCCCATGAGGTACATGGGAAGAGTATTTTGCCCAAAGAGCTCTAGAGCCTTCTAGAAGCATCCACTGGACACTTGGCGCACATGTAGTTACATGGCTGACACTTGGCTGGTTAGTATCCACCTGCCCAAGAAGGTAGTCCCCTGGAGAGAGCTATATATAGAGGCATTTGGTTGGGAGGAGAGTCATCTCTCAAGCATGTGGTGGTCGTAATCGTTGTTCTCTTGCACATATGTTGATTAATAATTTGACGAAGTTCCGAGTGCATGGTGTCGTCCCTTTCCCGTGGGTGTGAGAAAGGTAATACCTGAATTTTTCATGTATTTTTATATATATTTTTTGCTGAAAGAAAACATAAAAGTTAGTACATAGCCGAAGCGGTTAGTGAAATTTTTTTGGAGTAATATTTTAAGTATGTACAAGTGCTCTCCTATTTCCAAAGGGAAAATGTGCGATACTATCTGAAAATAGAAGAAGGACGTGCCGAATGCTTGGCCTTGTAATGTGGCCCTATCATGCATACTTTGGATCTTGGCAACTCCTCATGTGTGCAATTGGAAGTAGTTGCTTGATATATGCAGTTTGTCTTGTCTTTCGGCACCCATATTTGCTTCACTTGGGTGCGACGTACTGTATTCTCCACCTTCTTGATGAATGCTGTTCGTTTTCGGCTGTATGTCTTCTGATTCTGTTTTGGGAATCTCAAGTCGGTTTGTATTGCATTTGGAGATTCCTTCTTCCTCCAATATGTCCTCTTTCTCGTTTGATGTGCCTGTTGACCTTGTTGAGTATGATAGCTCTTCGGAGGATGTTCCTTGTTTGTAATGGTCGTCCTTTGGGTACATGACTTTGGGATCCAAATCTTTGTTCGATCAGGTTGTGCAGTCATCAGTTTCTTTGGGATCCATATGTTCTTGAGTCGTGTTTGCCTGATGTGTTCGAAATTCTTTGTCTTCTTATGCAATTGCTCATGCTGCTGTCGAAGACTTTTCTGTTGCTGGAGATATGCCTTCTTTTGATCCTTTGTTATCCAAGCTAGTGTAGAATGTGGAATGGGGTACACTTTCACGGTTGTAGACTTCACGTCTTGCAGAGGAATATTTTTTCTTGGGCTTTGTGGTTCTCTGTGCTTGATTTCATGTTCTTGTGCACTCTTGTGACTCTCTAAACTCAAGGATGGAGTGCACACAGGACTCACGGTATTTTCACATGAAGTACTTGATGATGGGGTTTCTATATTGCTAGGGAACATACAATCATGACTTTGTTCATTAGGATGAACTCCTGGCTCTATAATAGCAGCTTTGGGTGGTCGTTCGTCTAGCAAACTATATACTTCACGAGGTCCTATTCTGGCAGAGATGTATCCTAAAGCCAATTGAATGGTTACCTCATATTCGTAGATCCAATCTTGGCCTAACACCACATCTTCAAGCAGATCTTGGTCCTGACAAACTAAAAGTCTCTGCTCCATTGTGTTGTTCCCCATATGTAAAGGTAAAGTGATCTCACCTATGCATTGAGTAACTTTTCCTCCTATTCCAATTAGCTGTGCCTTCGATGGCCGTAACTCCTCTTTAAGTCTCTGAGACAAAGAGAATCTAATGCAGCTTATTGCTGCTCCTGTGTCTATAAGAGCATCCACTAAGTGGTACTCTTTTCGTCCTGCTCCCAGATTCAAATAAGGCTGTCTTCTTTGTTGTCCAGAGTTCTCTGTGGCTCTAAAATTAGCCATAGGGATGAGTTCTTCTCCTACTCGATATCTCTCGTCTCTTTCTCTCATCCACTCTTTCCGTTTTCTGATACGTTCTAGGGCTTCTTGCCTCGCTTCTTCGCGTATGCGTTCTTCTTCCTTTTTTCTACTCTGAGCTCCTAAGAGTCGTGCTAACATTTGATCCGTTAGAGGCTCCATGAATCTTTTCACTCTGCAACCACTGATGTAGTTGGGAAGAATATCTCCGTCTAGTGTGGCGAGATTGACTGCACCACTAGTAGAGATTCGATTTATAATCATGGGTCCATATCCGCGTTTCTGTAGTTTCTTTGCATGCTGTTTGAGGGTGTATACTAAGACTAAATCGCCTTCTTTCAGTCCCTTGTCTTTTATATGTGCATCATAATAAGCCTTTTGTCTCCGTTTGGCGGCATAGATGCCCGCTACCGCTTGCAGTCTTGTCTCATGCAGCTTTTCTATTTGATCTAATTGCTGAGATAATTCGTGACCGTTCCACTCATACTGTTGGGCTACTTTTAATGTAGGCACTAAGAAGTCAATTGGCAAAATTGCATTTTGCCCATACACTAAATTGAAAGGTGTAGTTCCAATAGCCGTTTTATAAGCCACTCGGAAGGCCCAAATTGCGTGATGCAATTGTTTGTCCCAGTCTGACCTTCCATTATTGACAATCTTTGTCAATACCGTACAAAGTACTTTGTTGGAACTCTCAGCTTGCCCATTAGCTTGAGGGTGGTATGGGGCTAACTTTTTATGAATCACTAAGAATTCATTCATTAGCGATTCAATGACTTCGTTTAAGAAATGAGTTCCTCGATCACTCACTATCTCGATCGGTAGTCCAAAGCGTGTGAATATGTGCTCAAAGAGAAATTTTGCTGTAGTTTGAGCATCATTCTTTCTAGTGGCTTTTGCTTCTACCCACTTAGTCAAGTAGTCGGTGGCTACTATGATGTATTCCGCATGTGATCCTTTCGCAGGTGGATTGATAGGTCCTATGAAGTCAATTCCCCATTTGGTAAATGCTCTCGCACAAACCATGGGTCTTAAAGGCATGTCATCTCTTCTAATAGGATATTTTGCTTTCTGACATGTTTCACAGCTTCTCACGTATGTCTCTGCGTCCATATGTAGAGTTGGCCACCACAGGCCTGCAAAGAGAATCATCTTGACCGTTCTGTCTGCTGAGAAGTGTCCTCCTGCAGCTCCTGCATGTGCCATTTCTAATACAGAGAGATATTCATTTTCATGAATGCACAGTCTTAGCTGGTTATCCTTTCCGCGTTTAAAGAGTTGTTTTCCTAGGATGACGTAATCTTTGCTCTGTTCTTCAAGAGCACGTTTCCTTGCTAAGGTAGCTCCCTCCGGGTACTCTCGAGTTTTCAAGAACTTTACTAAAGGCATGCTCCACCTTGGTGCTATTGTAGAATAGCATAACGTAGAGTTCTCATCTGGAATTTGTTCTTGACAGGTTTGACAGTTTGACACATAATGATGTGCATCTCGTTGCATGGTTGGCCAATATATGCCGAATCTCTTGAGTGTTTGCCATGTTCCATTTGCATTCAAATGAGTGTTCCATTGGTTTATGTGTGCTTTCTGAAGCCACATTTCTTGTTCCCCTTCCTCCACGCATCTCATCAACAGTCCGCTTGAATCCTGTTGGTACAAACTTCCAGCAATAATGTGAAGGTTTTTAGTCCTCCAAAGATCTTGTTTTCGGTTTGGCGTGATCCCATCTTTAGGTCCATGTGTGAGTATCGGGATCAACTTTTCTGCCCACTGAGGACATACTTCCAGGTTAAAGAGATAAGTGTCTGGCAGATCATCAGGAACTCCTATAGGTGGTTCTCCATGGGTCATGCGAGATAAATGATCTGCCCTTATGTGTGTGTTTCCTTTCTTGACTATTACTTCAAAATCAAATTCCATTAGCAATAAAAACCATCGTACTAGACGTCCTGTATTGCAAGGCTTGTTGACTAAGTACAATAGAGCTTGATGATCAATGAAAAATTTGAATTTGTTTGCCAATAAGTAATGTCTAAACTTCTTGACGGCATAAACCATTCCTAGGCCTTCTCTCTCCGTAGTAGTATAATTGCGTTCAGCTTGATTTAACTGTCTACTGGCATAGGCTATCGGGTGGTCTAATTTACCTGTATCCGCTGGTTGAGCTAAGATGCAACCAATGGCAAACTTGGAAGCATCAACATGAATATGAAACGGTTTATTCCAGTTAGGGACTCGAAGAATGGGTGCTGAACTCAATCGATTCTTCAACTCATTAAAAGCTTTTTCGCATTCTTCGGTCCAATTGAATTGAGTTAACAATGCATAAAGAGGTCTAGCAATTATGGCATACATATGTATGAATCTTCGATAATAACCACAATGTCCCATAAATGCTTGAACTTCTTTAGCAGTTTTCGGTCTCGGTAAATCCAAAATGACTTTGATTTTGTCTTCATCCGTGGAAATTCCATTCTTAGAAACAATATGTCCTAAGATTTTCCCTTGTCGCACCATGAAGACACATTTTTCTGGATTGAGGCATACTCGATATTGTCGACATTTGGCAAAAATCTTTTCTAGTTCAGGGATGTGCTCTGATCGTATAGCTGAATATGTACACAGATCATCCACGTATACCTCCATGCTCTTTCGCAAAAATTCCTTGAACACATGACACATCAGTCTTTGGAACGTAGCTGGGGCATTCGTTAAACCAAAAGGCATGACTCTAAAGGCGTATACTCCCCATTCAGTTGCAAATGCAGTCTTATGTTGGTCCTCAGGAGCAATGGCTACCTGATTATACCCTGAAAAGCCATCCAAAAAACTATAAACTTCCTTCCCTGCTACCCTTTCCAAGAGATGGTCAGTGATCGGTAAGGGATAGCTATCCCTTATGGTGGCGGAGTTCACTTTTTTCAAATTGATGCACACTCTTAACTTCCCATTTTTCTTTGGTACAACTACCAAGGGTGATACCCATTCCGTGTGCTCAATTTCGTAGATGAATCCAGCGTCTAACAACTTATCTATTTCTTCTTTTATCTTGGCTGAATATACATCATTATAAGTATAAGGTCTCTGTTTGGAAGGTTTGGCCTCGGAAGTCATGGGGATTCTATGTGCACATATAGATGGATCTACTCCTTTTAAATCCTTATAGGTCCAAGCAAAGACATCCCGGTATTCTCTTATGAGTCGAATTAGCTCTTGCTCCTCTTCCTCTGAGACATCCTGTCCTATGAAAGTACATCGTTCCTCTCCTCCTTCCATGGTTACCACTATTTTCTTGGTCTGCTCTTTATTATCATATGCTATTCCCGGTCGTGCCTCTCTTTTAGGCATTTGAATAGCAATCTTCCTCTCTTCTATTTCATATTTTTTGAAATGCGCTGGTACCTCAAATTGGTCTTGAAGCTTATCATCTTCCTCTTCCAACTCCCTTTCAACTTCTAATTCTTCTTTTGGTGTGTATTCATTATGTTTTTCATTGGCATTGACGTCTATGTTGGTGGTACTAATCCCTAGTTCCACGGGTTCTGGTTCCATTTCAATGCTCTCGTAGTCCTCCTTCCAGTTTTGCTCAAATACTTCTCCTTTTTCTGCCTCCTGAAGGACTACCATATACAAGCTAATGTCATAACCCTCCTCGTCAATACATTCGTTCATCGTTACCACTTCTTCGTTTACACAAACATCGAGGGTAGCTAAGATTTCCATCCAACCATGAGGTTCGAATTCTTCGTCTGGAAATACTTGTGGCATATAAGCTGGATCTTGTACCGATCTCACTACACCTCGTTTCTGCTGCCAACTTTTTCTTCTCTCTTCTTCCTTTTTTGCCGCTTGGCATATCCATAGATGAGTGTCCTCGTTCATCCAGGATTGGTCACTAGAACCTGCACTATGAATCGATTGATCGTCTTCCTCTTTATGGATTTGATTCCATTGCAGAGGTGGTACATCCTGATATGTGTACGTATGTAGGTTGATCCTAGTGGTGACTCCTGCGTGTTGTAGGTACACTGCATCCTTTCCCCAATCTTGTACTACCTTTAGCTGTCTCATGAATGGCCTTCCCAAGATCATCTCATAGTTGCTCGGCCTTTCAAAGTGACAAATTGCTAAGGTATGCTCGAATTCCACTCCGCACGTAGTGAAGACTACTCGTTCCAACAATCCTAAGGGTCTTTCTGTATGTCCATCGGCCATCTGAATTTTCATACGTGTTGGTCTCAATGCTGGTTTTCCCCATTTCTCCCAAATTTCTTTGGTAGCAATGCCTACACCAGCTCCTGAATCTAATATGGCTTTGGTTGTGTAACCCTTGTAAGTGATTGGTAGACATGTATTTCCTTCATCTCCTTCACTAAAGTCTCCTACTTTATCCACTGGAACTCTCACCGTTTTCACTTCGTCATCTACCTCCTTCTTTGCCTCCTTGACTTCCCACTGATTGATCAATTTTTCCTTTAGATGTGGTTTTACCTTTAGCAATTCTTCGAATGTTAAGGTACATGGGATTTTCACTTCCCTAAGGCGTTGTATGATTTCCGATGTTTGAACGGATGGATTCGTTTCCCGTCTTTGTATAGATGGAATGCGATACAATTCTGAGTTGTGCTCGTATTCCCCGGTGTAATTAGGTAGCTCCTTTACATCGTCTTCCACTTCTTTGTCACTTGCATCCATTGGAAAAATTTCTTCTGAATTAAGTTCAGGTATTGAATCCTCTATTTCGTTTTCTGCTTTCAGTTCTTCAAAGGGCGGTTCCATTCCCTCTATTTTTTTCCACTTGTCCTCTTGAACTCTCGCCCATAAATCCTTAGTCCAGTCTCCTTCTGTTTCAGGGACTATGGATCCTTCCTTTCTTTCAACACCAATTTCATCATCCCGAGGTCTATTTACATTAGGCTTTTCCTGATTGTTTAGACACTCTTGGAATTTTTCTTCGCCAATTCGATTGTTTGGTAAAGGTGATGCGGGTTTTTCTAACGTTTGTTGGGCAACTTCTATTAATTTTTTGCAGATTTCCAATCTTTCTTTCTCTAGGTCACCTCTCGGATATTCTCTCTCATGTTGTTCTATGGTAGGTCCTGCTTTTATTCTCGCTTTGTATGCCTGAATCCACATCGCTAAATCTTCAGGCATTGTGTCTGCTAATACCGATTCTACCTCCTCCTTTTTATTCTCCTTTTTATTGTCTTCTTCCGCTTGTGATTCCTCTGTTGATTTCTGTTCACTCTTTTCCTTTTCCTTCTTTTGCACTAACTTTTTTTCTTTTATCCTGTCTCTCCTTTGCTTCCATCTTTGGGATCGTTTACTGGTGATACTTTTTTCTGGTTCTTCTGAGTCTTCTACTCTGTGAGGGATGGGTGTATTTCCCTCTTTGTCACTTTGATTATTTTCTTCGGTTTTATCGGGGTTTTCTCTAGCCTTTGCTCTTGTTATGGCTTTTAAAGGTATAGTGTACTCTTTATCACTCCCTGACGATTCAATTACCCCTATCACGTTAATCTGTACGTTAGATGTGACTTTGTTTGGGTTCTTAGGACAATCTCTGAAAAGATGTTCCTTTCCACAATCGCTACAGTAACCTTCCCAAATTCGTTGTGGTGGTGGTGGGTTCGGTAATGTACATTCTCTGATATAGTGGTCACCTCCACATCTGTAGCATGGTCCTCTAGGTACAGGTGGTCTATTCATTGGTCGAGGTGGCATGGTTGCTCTAGGAGCTGTGTACATTAATGGTACATAATCTTGCTCGTAGTTATATGAACTCTCCGGCGTCTCCATGCCATAAGCATATGGGTCGTATTGTTGCCCATATTCCATTGTTGAGCTTTCATAACCTGGGTATGCTCCTTGACTAGGTTCGTAAAATGAGTCATATGGTTCACTGCTAGTCAAAGGCGTTGCCGGCACTATGGCCCTTTCTAAGTTTTCCTCTGGCTGCGCTATCTTAACTGGGACAACGTTCTGAGGGTGGGGCGGTTGTTGTCCTAGCACTGGTTGAGGCTGTGTATATCCCTGGTATGCGTATGGTCGTGGCATTGGTGCCTGCGGCTGATGTGAGGGATATCTGAAGGCTTCTCCTCCCTGCTGGTTCTGCGGATATCCATATGATCTCACATAAGGCTGGGTGGGTCTGGTTTGCCTATTGTAAGGGCAGTTCTCAGTGTTATGATTTGTGTACCTCTGCTCTATACTGCAATACTGTAGTGGCCCTGGGACAGAGGGTCTCTGAGGAGCATAGGCAGGTGGTGGGACTACTCCTCTATTACACAAGTGAGAAGGATGATCTCCTCCGCACTGCATACATCTTCTAAGCATAGGCATTCTCATAGGATTGGTGGGATAATTCCTCTGTCCTTGCATATTCAGTTTTTTTGCAAGCAAGTCGGCAATTTCCTCTATGTTGTTTTTAGGGTTCGATGTGCTATTTGATGACTCTTCACTTTTCACACTTCCTTGGGGTATTTTCAAGTCTCCTGCAAGGTTATCCTCTAGGTCTATACATTCCTTCATACACTCTTGCAGAGTTTGAACTCTCTTCACGTACACTAATGACCTCAAGGTTCCGTTCAATAGTCCTTCTAAGAACAATGATACCATCTTGTTTTGTGTTGGTCTCTCCTCTACGGGGCATCTATCCACATACTGCTTGAATCTCCTGGCAGCCAATCTGACTGACTCAGTTGGAGCTTGCTTGAAGCTGTGGATTAATGACGAAGAATTGTTCTTGATTCCAGACTTGGTAAATTCTTCAATCATTTCTTGATACACTTGATCCATGTTCTGAAAGG
Organism: Ceratopteris richardii; assembly: GCA_020310875.1. Taxonomy (NCBI): domain Eukaryota; kingdom Viridiplantae; phylum Streptophyta; class Polypodiopsida; order Polypodiales; family Pteridaceae; genus Ceratopteris; species Ceratopteris richardii. Next base: position 65,820,771 of record CM035432.1, on the reverse strand, counting down.
TATTTGGATCCAATGGCTGAAACCAGGCCAGGGCTGTGTCTGACAAGGTGAGGCCAAAGGATTCATATTGAATCATGAAGTCATCTACCTGCTCGGCTCTAACTACTTGTTTAAATTCTGCTATATGATTATAGGGTTCACTCAAGCCATCATAATGATTTCTCATGCATTTGGCCACTTGAATCGGTCTTAGTCTCCTTCCTACTTCAGGTTGTCTCGGCATTACAGGGTAATTTGGTCTTCCTATTGGTATGCCTGGTCCTCGTACTACCTGTGGTCTGACTGGAGCATGAACTCCTTGTCTTGGGTCCATAGCTGGTTGTGGCCGGTAGTTAGGATTAGTGGCAGGCATTGTGAATTGTACATGTGGTCTGATGGGAATCTGGGTTTGTTGAGTTTGTTGTGTTTGTCCCGAATGTTGACTTGAATCATTTCGGGAAGTTCCATGTGGGTTCCGTGAAGTAGTGGCTTGGTCCCTTGGGGGGAACACTGGAATGTTCTGATATTTCAGCTCAGCTCTCTCTAATTCAGTGACTGGCCAATACCTTCTGTGGTCTTTGTCCAAATATGTAATGATGGTGGGGAATTCAGGATCTTGTAACTCATAGATGGTAACTGGATTAGGAGCAGCGTCCCAAATAGAGGAATGGGTTCTGAGCAGGTGCTCCATCCCATTGATCAAATACACATCTATTAGAGTGTCATCCTGGGGGACTAAGTCTCCTCTCCAAAGTTTAGTAATTGTCGATCTACCTCTAGGAGTTGTTACTTGTTCCTCAGTTCCATGTCTATTTAAACTTGAAGTATCATTTTCCTCACCACGCTCATTAATGATTTCCGGGTGTTCAGTGACCATGTATTGAATGTCTTGTTTATCCATGTACAGTCCTCCTATGTATTTGACTGCTGGTCTTGGCACTATGCAGGCCTCTGAAGCCTTCCTCAACCTGGCCACTGATCTGTTTAGACCATCTAAATAGATAGGGATCTCATTGTGGTTAGTGCTCACATATTCTAAGGAAGTTCTGTATTCGCCCTCAATGATGGACATCTGGCCAATCATGGGCACAGTGTTTTGCATATCCTCGGAAGCCATGGGGATTTCTCCTTCTGACTCACTGGAGGTCTCAGAATAGTGTGATCGGTTACTTGGTTCGGCAACACTCCCTACAGAAGAAATTACACTTCTTCGGCTTCCTAGGGTTCTTCCTGATCTCAAGTTCATTCACTTAAGAGCTCTAATCAAATCTTGTCCACCTTTGGTCTCTAGAGTTCTAAGTTATGGCTCAGAAGTCTAGGAAAACTTAGGCTGGAATGTGACTGAAAGAAAATTTCAAGTCACGATACTTGACTCTCACGACCTCTGAAAAAAACGATCGCTGACAGACGATACTTGGGTGAAACGATCGCTGCAAAACGACCTTTCCCCAAACGATCTCTGACTGGGAACGATACACGACCTTTCCACAAGACGATCTACGATCTCTGACCCAAAACGACCGCTCACAAACGATACTTCATCCAAACGATCGCTGGAAATCGACACTTGGGTCTAACGATACTTGATCAACACGATCGCTAGAAAACGATCTTTGACCAAACGATCTCTAGCAAAACGATCTCTGGCAAAAAGCGAGACACGACCGACGATCTCTGAGAGAAACGATCGGCGACACTTGGGCTGAAACGACACACGATCTCTCACCAGACGATACACGATACTCGAATATAAACGATCTACGACCTTCACTAGAAACGATCGACGATACCTAACTGAAACGATACCGACCTTTGACAAGTGTCGCGATCTCTGGATCACGATACTTGACAAACGATACACGACCGACGACCTTTGATCAAAACGATCTCTAGCGAAACGATCTACGACCGCTGTCTGAAACGATCTCTAGCGAGACGATCTCTAGCGAAACGACCGACGACCTCTGTCTGAAAACGATCTACGATCTCTATCCGTAACGATCTACGATATCTCTCAAAACGATCGACGACCGCTGGGAAATATCGCGATACTCAACCGCAGGAGTAAAACGATACTCGACCGCAGGAGCAAAGCGATACTTGACCCTTTTTCAAATTTTTGTGTTGGTTTTTGAGGTTTGGATGTTTCCCCCTTTCTCTCCTAGGTTCTCTCTCTTACCCCTACCCACTGTATCAATCAACAAACTGCTTTTAACCCCCCAAATGCCCAAACGACACTCAGCGCAGGTCGTTTTTTCCTTCTCCTAGGTTGAAATGCTGAAATTTTTTAGCAAGGAGGTGGTTTAGTTTACCTTGGAAGCTCCCATGATCTCTTGGTCCAACTCCTTTGCACAGAACTCTCCTCTATCACTTGCTTGCCTCAAAACGACCGCTGGGCTCACACGACACTCGATGCAGCTCTCCACGATACTTGTTCAACAAGTAACTTGAAAATGACAAATTTTTGGCTTTTATACTTGGGAATTCCTAGCTTACTGAAAAATGAAAATTCTTGAACAATCCTAAAGTCTACTCTACTCTCCACTCACTCCTATTCTACTTCTTCTACTCACTCCCCTAATCTATCAACTTACTACACACACTCCAAGAATGAGAAGTAGCAAGTGCGGTTGAAATTGACTTACCAAAGAAGAGAAAATTTCCGCTCCTCCAAGTTCTTCAAAGAAAAAAGCTACTTACCATCACGCGAATGCCTCGGTTTGATTCGTCATTCCCCGGCAACGGCGCCAAAAAGTGTGTTGACCTAAGCTTCAACTTAGGGACTTGCGGAGAAAGAGACTGTACCTCAATCCCCTCACAAGTGCATATAGTGGGGATACACGCTTTTAATTTATCAATCCGAAGAGTATACTAACCTAGCCGAGTGTATGAAGACATGCAAATGTGTAATGGTCAATGCAAAAGTATTACTCAAAAGTGAAAATGAGGAAATCACTTATCCTAACAAACTTCAACTGTAGGTCAAGACGAAACGATACTTGGTGCAGCAGCCGTCAGTATTTTGGACTTTTCTCCTAGCTCCGAGCTCCAAACATAGCGAATAGCATATGCGTTTCGAAGCTCTCGAGAAGACGCATCCAATGGCAGTGGTTTCACGCAATTCCGACACTCCTACTTCAAGTTATGACAGAAATACTGAGTCGCGGGAATACTTTCCTACACTTCAGCACCTCCTACACCTCGCACACACCTCTCCTACAGCAAAGAAACACTCTCAAGGATAGATCACACTCACAAGCACTCTTTCCAAGCAATACACATGCATACAAGTTCGCAAAGAAGAAGATGAAGAGGGAAGAAGACACAAATTCGAATTTCTGTGCTCTCTATTCTCACAATGGCAAAAAGTCCTTTACAAAGAGTCACATTTGACTTATATACTAGTGCCCTAAAAATGGTCCTTTCACACAAGTGACCGGCACTTTATTCCCTAAGAGCTAATTTCCTACTATTTTACATGGATAAGCTTCTATTCTTCTATGGGAATGCATCTAGAGGACTCCTCTAGTGCCTTTACAAGGGAAATATATTACAGAAATGAATATGTTACAAAAATATCTGGTCCAAATCGGAAAAATTTTGGGGCCCGTCTTTTTCTCTGCTTTGTGCACTCTTTGGCTCTGCAACAGGGTGTGAGGGTATACTCGCGGGGGTCGAGACCCGAGAGTGCTTCTAAACAAGAGGGAGGTTCTAAGAGGAAAGAGGGAATGTGGGGGCATGATCGTCAAACACATTTGGGACACTATGGGTAGACGAAACTAGAGAATAAGCAAGTGCAAAAATACAATTTGGAATTTCGGTGCACACAAAGTTTAGTTGAAGAAGGACTCATCATTTGACGTCCCTACGAGGGATCGTCAAGTGGTTTTAACTACGTGCATTCAGTGGTTTCGAGGCAAAAAGAACCTGTTGAGAAACAAAAATCCGAGCAAATCCAATTACATGTGGCCATTTTCCGTGAGGTTTAGAGCTATACATACTTGAAAGGAAGAAACACGATTTCTGCAAGGAGAGCTCTTCAATTTACTTGGATAGCACACATAATACAACCAACCCTCTCAAAATAGAGGAAATTATCTTTTATACATTTTCAAGTGTCCCTTTTCACACTTGATTTTTGGTCCTTTTCCCTTCTAATATAAAAATATGCTATCAAAGAGCTTCCAAAAATTCTAGAAAAAATACATATGATTCTAATTTATATGAGGAAGACTCTTCCTCATTTTTACATTATTTGCATAAATACTTATACAATTTTTTGACATTTTACAAATAATTTCCCTTCAAAAAAATGCTTCTTCTAACAGGGGGTAGGCTTACATCTTCTCTTCCAGTATTCTAAGTCTTTGGTGTAGCTAACCTCCTAGGTTTTTCTATAATTCCTTCCAATCTCTCTAACACTCCTTCAACATGTAACTAGGTTTGTGCTGAGGTGGTGTGATTGAAGAGATGGCTTGCATCGAACATGGCCTGAGTGAGTTCTACGATTTTTTCACAAAGCTTGGTTCTTTCCATCTCTAGTTTTGCTTTGGTATAACACTTATCTAGCTCTCCCACATTCGTTCCTTCTTGAATTTTGGTCTCATATGCCTTGAACATCATGTCCAAATCTTTAGGCATGGAATCTCCTAGGATTGACCTTGCTCTGGGTGATGGTACTACTGAGGGATGGCTTAGGTGTGATGAGGACACTGGGGTTTGAGAGAGAGTGTGTGTGTGTGATGTGATCTCTATCAGTTTTTCTTTTGTTTCCTTTAAGCTCTCTTCTAACGCGGTCATCTTTTTTGTTCATAAACTCTTCATCCTTTCATAGCCATCCTTCCAAGCTATCATTCTCTTTTTAGCTACTCTCGTAGTCCCATTTGTTTCTAAATTCTTCTCTTGACCTAAGCCTTCAGTTTGCTATAGCACTTGAGCTCTAGTTATTACTTACACAAGTGTTGGGGATTAGGAAGTAATCCTCAACCATGGCTTTTGGGGCAAGTGGTTGGCCCATCACACTCCTAACAGGGAGGTTGTGAGTTCAATTCCCAACAATGACGGACACACCTGTCTTGTGCGATTGACTGATCCGTGGCAATGCACATGCCATGATTGATAGAAAATAATTCAAAAAACCTGAAAAATATCATCACTATTGACACCATCAATCACGACGGACACCATCAATCATGAGAGACTCGTCCATCATGATTGACAATCATAATTGATATTGTCCATCATGATTCACAGGCCATGATGGAGAGATCTATCCATCACAATTGACAGCCCTGTTGATCGCGATTGATAGGCACATTTGGCCAATTTTTTAGGGCTTTTAATTTTCAATTTGTGGCTAAATTTGATCATAAAATGCAAGTGCTTGGAGCATAGTGAGGCCCCCAAGCAAATAATTCGTGAAATCCTGTTTGCATGTCTGCCTGTTTTAACCCCCAGAGTCTTGAATAGATATAACATCTTCATACGAAATCCATTTTGAGTGATCTTGAGTTGGTTGGAAAGCTGGTTTAAAATCCTATGCTTGCATTTGGACTCTAGTATGGATGTCTTGAATGGAGATGGGAACTTCCACCTTGCCCATGCAATGGGTTTCAACTCCTTCGAATCCTATGAGATAATCTTCAATAGGATTGCTTCTCAATCCCATATCTTGATAGCAAGAAACTCTAATAGCACTAATGGCTGCTCCTAAGGCAATCAAGTCCTTAATAGTATTTACACCCCTCCCTTGTCCCACTTTTATGGTGATAAAAGGGCATGTATCCACTAGATGGTGAGGGATAACATTCTTGGTTTGGCACATTTCCATATGATAACTTGTTGCCTCATGGTTAACTTGCCTAGGCTGATCTCTACCTTGTCTCCTCACCTTCATATGCCAAATATGTTTTGAGGCCTCTACGTGGGCTTCTTCTTGAATTCGTTGATCTTTATCTTTGCATTTTTTGTTATGTTGAGTCGACTTAACATTTCTTCCATCAATAGTTCTTGGTACATTTTCACTCTACAACCACTAATGTAACTTGGTAGTATATCACCCTCTAAAGTAGCTACTTGATATTCTACTGATTACCATTGTTCCATAGCCACACTTTTCTAATTTCCAAGCATTTTTCTTTAGTGTATATACCAAGACTAGACCTCTTGCCTTCATGCATTTACCTTTTACATTTGCATCAAAGTATCCCTTTTGCCTTTTCGTAGTTGCATATATCATGACAATTGCTCTCAATCTAGTTTCTCCCAATCATTCTAAATCAAGGATCCTGAAAGATAGCTCATGGCCAGTCCATTGATGCTCTTAAGCTAACTTTAGTATGGGTATCAGAAAATCTAAGGGCACAATCACATTGTGACCAAACATCACCTGAAGGTGGTGGCATTGACCACCATTTCATAGGCCACTCTTTAAGCCCAAACAACATGATGTTGCTATTTATCACAATTTGAACATTTGTTAATCACAAATTTGTCAAAACAGTACATAGGATCTTATTGGTGCTTTCTGCTTGTTTGTTGGATTGTGGGTGATACACAACTCACTTCTTGTGAATGACCATAAATTCTTGTAACAAGCATTTGATGTCCTCATTCAAGAAGTGGGTGCCACAATCACTTAGCAACTCTATCGACAACCCATATCTGGTAAATATATTCTCAAACAAAAACTTAGTTGTGGTTTTTGCATCATTTTTTTCTAGTTTCTCTTACTTCCACCCATTTGGTTAGATAATTTTTTAGCAACAATGATATATTCAAAATGTGCACTTGTTGTTGGGAGATTAACAAGACCAACATAGTCTATTTCCCACTTAGAAAATGCACATGCTCCCATCATGGTTCGTCTTAGTGGCATGATGCATCTCATCCTTACGTATTGGATACTAAGTTCCCTAGCATATTTCACACCTCTTCACATAAGTGTGTGCATCCATGTAAAGGGTTGGCCACCAAAGTCCTAGGAGGAGAATTTCGTTGATCACTCATTTGGGTCCAAAGTGTCCATCTCCCACACCCTGGTGTGCAGTTTCTAAGATCTTAAGATATTCACTTTCATGGACACAAAGTCTAAGATATCCATCTCTTCCACGTGTGTATAGATTATCTCCTATAAGAGCATAATCTTGAGCCTCCTACTCTAGGCTCCTCTTCCTTGATAAAGTCATTTCTTGAGGGAATTTTTTCATCCTCAAAAGGTCAACTAATAGATTTTTCCAATCTGGTATTAATGACACAATATAAATTTGCATGTTCCACCAGAGGTCTATTGATACATGTTGGACAATCCTTACACATTCTATGAATTTCAACCTCCAGCATTGGCCAATATATGCCTAATCTCCTGAGGTTCTGTAGGGTTTTGTATTTTTATGGTGTTTCTCTTAATGCACCTATATGTGCTAATTGCAACCATTTTGCATATTATTCCTCTTCCACACAACAAGATAAGATCCCTTGATCTGTGTGCTTGTATACACTTCCTTCTATTATTTGATACTTTTGATATTTCACCACTTCTTTACCCTTTGCTCTCATCATGGGATGCTTAGGTCCAAAAGTAAGAATATGCACTATTGTTCTAGCCCTATTAGGCACTACTTCCAAGTTGAACAAGTAAGCATTAGGATACTCCTTGCGGGGGTTCTCAAGAAGTTCCTTTAGAAAGGTGGTCAGCCCTAAGGTGAGTCTTGCCTTTCCTAAAAACCACCTCAAAATCCTATTCCATTAGTAAGAAAAACCATCTTACTAACCTGCATGTATTGCAAGGTTTATTCACAAGGTAGAGTAACTCCTGGCAATCTGTAAAAAGATTAAACATATTTGCGAGAAAATAATTTCTAAACTTCTTAATCACATAGGCCATGCGCAAATCTTATCTTTTTGTGGTGGTGTGATTTTGTTCTGGTGTGTTCAACTTCCTGCTTGCATAAGCAATGGGAAGGTCAATGTTTCCTTCACCTGTAGGTTGTGCTAGCACACACCGAATAGCATGATTGGATGCATCTACATGAAGATGGAATGGCTTAGTCCAATTTGGTGTGGTTAAGATTGGTGCTGAACACAATCATTGCTTAACTGCATTAAAAGAGTTCCACACTCTTCATTCAACTCAAAGTTAGTCAAAACATTGTACATGTCTTTTCAATTATTGCATACATGTGAATAATAAATCCTTTTCAAAAGTGATTTTTATGACTATGCCAACATTGTACATACCATTTTTGGTAGATCAGACACCATTTTTTTCAGGCCAAGGAGTGCTTGAGTTTGCAGAGTATTATAAGTACCTATGTATCAATTTTTGTAATTTATAGACTTCATTTAAGTCCTCAAATAAGCCCTAGAACCTAAATTTAATTAGGTTGGACACTAGGTCTGGATAGGGCCAAAGCAAGTCAAAAACTATAAAAAGAGCTAGAGAGCTAATTTTCCATCATCATCCTCACCATCTCCCACCTCCATCTCCATCTTCACTAAATTTTCAATCTTTTGGTCATATGACCTTCCCCACCTCATTCCCCTAATTTCACTTGTGAGAGAGAGTGAGAGAGAGCTTGTGTGCATTTTTTTTTGTGTGTTTTTAAATCATCTCTTATAGGTTGTGTCTGTATCATCATCTTGAGCAACTCCAACCTTTAGAAAAAGGTCTGCACAGGTCCCGGGGCATCGACATATGTCAATCGTAATTGACAGAAAAAGTGGCTTTTTGGTAAAACTAAGTGCCGAAGCATAGTCTCTAGACCTTGCACATCACATCCCCACAAAAAAATAGAAAAAATTTACATTTTCTCTATTCATCATGATTGACACCATCAATCACGATTGAGAGTGTCCATTGTGATGGACTGCGTGTCCATCGCGATTGACAAACCCCGACAGACACCCCTGTCAATCGCAATAGATGGTATCCATCATGATGGACATCTTTGTCCATCACTATCGACATAAAAATCACAACTGACACATGCACTCAACCAAAAACCTATCCATCAAAAGGCATACACCCTCAATTGACACATAGCTACGGAAAAATCCAAGAATTTCAGTCCATTGTGATTGACAACCCACGATGGACTCCCTATCCATCACGACTGTCAAGTGTCCATCATGATGGACACCCCTGTCCATTGCGATTGACTGAGAAATTGTGACTCACACCCCATTTCGGTGAGAAACCTATCCATCACAATGCACATGCCATGATTGACAAAAAATAATGCAAAAAACCCAAAAAGTCTATCCATCACGATTGACTCCATCAATCCTGATCGACACCATCAATCACAATGGACTTGTCCATCGTGGTTGACACCATCAATTACCATTGACACTGTCCATCACGATTGACATGCCATGATGGATGGCTTTGTCCATTGTGATTGACATCCCTGCCGATCGTGATTGATAGGCAAATTTGGCCAATTTTTTAGAGTTTTTAATTTTCAAATTGTGGCTAAATTTAATCATAAGATTCGATTGGTTGGAGCATAGTGAGGCCCCCAAGCAAATAATTCGTGAAATCTTGTTTGCTTTTTTGCCTGTTTTAACCCCCAGAAACCTAAATAGACATGAGTTTTTCATCCGAAATCCGTTTTGGGTGATCTTGAGTTTGTTGGAAAGATCATTTAAAATCCTATGCTAGCATTTGGACTCTAGTATGAACATCTTGAATGGAAATGGGAAGTTCCACCTTGCCCATGCAATGGGTTTCAACTCCTCCAATCCTATGAGATAATCTTCAATAGGATTGTTGCTCAATCCCATACCTTGATAGCAAGAAACTCTAATAGCACTTATGGCTTCCCTTGAGTCAATCAAGTCCTTAATTGTAATTACACCCCTACCTTGTCCTACTTTTACGGTGATAAAATAGACATCTATCGACTAGATGGTGAGGGATAACATTCTTGGTTTGGCACATTCCATATGATAACTTGATGCCTTATGATTAACTTGCCTAGGCTAAAATGTCTCCTCAGCTTCATATGCCAAGTACGTTTTAAGCCCTCTGCCTGGGCTTCTTCTTGAATTCGTTGATCTTCTTCTTTTCATTTTTTTGCTATGTTGAGTCAACTTAGGATTTCTTCCATTAGTAGTTCTTGGTACAGTTGACTCTACAACCACTAATGTAACTTGGTAGTATATCACCCTCTAAAGTAGCTACGTGATATTCTATTGATTATCATTGTTCCATAGCCACACTTTTCTAATTTTTCAGCATGTTGCTTTAGTGTATATAACAAGACTAGATCTCTTGCCTTCATGCATTTACCTTTTACATGTGCATCATACTATGCCTTTTGCCTTTTCTTAGCTGCATATATCATGACAATTTCTCTCATTCTAGTTTCTCCCAATCATTCTAAATCAAGGATTCAGGAGGATAGCTTATGGCCAATCCATTGATGCTCTTGTGCTACCTTTAGTGTGGTTATCAAAAACTCTAAGGGTAAGATCACATTCTGACCAAACCTCACCTGAAAGGGTGTGGCATTGACTACCATTTTTATAGGCCACCCTATAAGCCCAAACAACATGATGTAGCTATATTTCCCAATCCAAATGTTTGTTATTCACACCTTTAGTCAAAATAATACCTAGGATCTTATTGTTGCTTTCAGTTTGTCCATTTGCTTGAGGGTGATACACAACTCATTTCTTGTGACCAACCATAAATTCTTGTAACAAGCATTTGATGTCCTCATTCAAGAAGTGGGTGCCACAATCACTTACCAACTCTAGTGTCGACCTATATCGGCAACCCATATCTGGTAAATACAATGATATATTCAACATGTGAACTCTTAGCTGGGAGATTAACAAGACCAACAAAGTCTATTCCCCACTTAGAAAATGCACATCCTCCCATCATGGATCTCAATGGCATCTCATCCTTATGTATTGGATACTGAGTCCCTTGGCATATGTCACACCTCTTCACATAAGTGTGTGCATCCATGTGAAGGGTTAGTCACCAAAGTCTTGAGAGCAGAATTGCTTTGATCACTCAATTGGGTCCAAAGTGTCCATCTCCCACACCTTGGTGTGTAGTTTCTAAGATCTTAAGATATTCACTTTCATGGACACAAAATCTAAGATATCCATCTCTTCCATGCCTGCATAGATTATCTCTGATGAGAGCATAATCTTGAGCCTCATACTCTAGACTCCTCTTCCTTGCTAAAGTCATTTCTTGAGGGAATAGTTTCATCCTTAGAAAGTCAACTAATGGGTTTTTCCAATCTGGTATTAATGACACAATATAAATTTGCATGCTCCATTGGAGGTCTATTGATACATGTTGGACAATCCTTACACATCCTATGGATCTCATCCTCCATCATTGGCCAATATATGCCTGATCTCCTCAAATTATGTAGGGTTTTGTATTTTGAATGGTGTTTCTCTAATGCACGTACATGTGCTAATTGCAACCATTTTTGCATATTATTCCTCTTCCACACAACAAGCCAATATCCCTTGATTCGTGTGCTTGTATACACTTCCTACCATTATCTGATACTTTTGATATTTCTCCACTTCTTTAATCTTTGATCTCATCATGGGATGCTTAGGTCCAAAAGTAAGAATAGACACTATAGTTCTAGACCAATTAGGGACTACTTCCAAGTTGAACAAGTAAGCATCAAGATACTCCTTGTGGGGGTTCTCCTCAAGTTAGTGTAGAAAGGTGATCAACCCTAAGGTGAGTCTTGGCTTTCTTGACAACCACCTCAAACTCGTATTCCATTAGTAAGAGAAACCATCTTACTAACCTGCCTCTATTGCAAGGTTTATTCACAAGGTAGAGTAACTCCTTGCGATCCATAAAAAAATTTAAACATATTTGTAAGAGAATAATTTCCAAAATTCTTAATCACATAGGCCATGCTCAAGTCTTTTCTTTCTCTAGTGGTGTGATCTTGTTCTACTATGTTCAATTGCCTCCTTGCATAAGCAATGGGAAAGTCAATGTTTCCTTCACCCATAGGTTGTGTTAGAACACACCCAATAGCATAACTAGATGCATCCACATGAACATGGAATCCATAAAAGCATCTCATAAAACGTGGTTCATTCCAAAGTCACATATGGAGAATGTGTGTTCAACCTCTACACCACAAGTGGTGAGTGTTATCCCTTCTAGCAATCCTAGGGGTTTCTCAATATGTATGTCTTCCATTTGTAACTTCATTCTCATCAGCCGTCTTGCCCCAATGCTTCCATAAGGAGGTGGTTTTTTTGACATTTGTGCTTGTGTCACATGTTACTGTAATGAAAACATGGCATCAAAGTTCACTGTCATAGAATGGTGGAAAAATTATTGGAGTCTGATGTCTGTGAAAGCACACAAACAACACAAGGAAGAAGAAGAAGCTTGGAGCACAACACAATACTGAATGAATTACCAAGTGCATGTACAAAGATAAGTAACCCTTTAGGGTTATAGAATATACAAGTACTTCCTAAAGAGGAAAAAAAGTGCCTCGTTGTTGGCAGCCAAGGAAGCAGCCCAGGTGGTCTGACATGGCAAGGGAGCTTAAGAAAAATGATTCAAAGGGAACAAGGGCATAGAGAAGGCCAAGGAGGACCGAGCCAACAATGAAGCCAATGCAAAACTGACAATTAGGTGAATCAATTTTTTTAAGACAAAGCCCTTTAAAACAATGATTCTTATCTCTACACCCCATTGTAAAACCCGTTTTTGATACATCGAACTCAATTTTGTAAAGCCAAGGATTCCTCAAGCTTGAGGAGTAGCGAAAGTGTCTACGTACCAAATATCGTATTTTATAAAGTTTGTTTGAGCCCCCAAATCAGCTTAGGAATCTAATTTTTAACTAGTTTAGACACTAGATATGAAACAAGGCCAAAACTATAAAAGGAGCTAGAGAGCTCTTTTTTGAGGTTGCAGTTTTTATGAAGATATACAGGAAGAGCACATAATTAAAGATTCCATTGTTCATCTCTTTGTCTTACCTCGTTATGCATGTGTGGTTATATGTGTGCATGTTGCTGTGCTTCTCACTCACACACTTGTGTATTCACTTGCTCATGGTCTTCATACCACCATCACATCTCCTCATATTGACAATTATGAGGTGTTTTCCCTCACCTTAATACTTATCAGTGTACTAGAGTCACACTAAATTTCGCACCATTCTCGAGGATCGAGCTTTGAGGACAAGCATGTGATGCTAAGGCGAAGAGATTCGATGTTGGAGTTAGAGATAATTAGGTTACTTCTTCACTCTTTATTTTCTTTTCTACTCCATCACCATCTCCACTCACCTCCCAAATCCATTTCCACCTCTGTGAGAAATCCACATCCGTGAAAAATCCACCTCTCCTTGGTCATATCCCCACTTCCATTGTATTCCATTCATTTCACTTGAGAAAGAGAGAGGGAAATTGTGTTTTTAATTCTTGCACTTTCTAGCAAGTACCAACATCCACAACAACAACTACTACTACTACAATAGGTATGGCATCACTGTGCATGCACCTCCGGGAAAAGTTCTTTGTTAATCATGATAGGCAGTAAAATTGGCTATTTGGTAAAATAGAATACACCACCATAGAGTAGATAACTTGCACATTCTAAATATATAAAAATTTATAGAAAAATTTTGTTTCTTGTGTCTTTCGCATGATGGATGATGGACAAACCGTGATAGATAGGTGAATCCTCTGTCAATCACAATAGATAGCCAATTTTGGCCAAATTTAGGGTTTGGAAATGAGTGGAATTTTTAGCTAAAATTTGATACTTTTGCTAACAATTGGAGTTTCTTGCCACAGGATAAAGCAAGACTACACACTTTGGAGCACACTTCCCGAGCATTGGAGCATTCATAAGAGCATCACACTCAAGGTTGGAAGTCCATTGAATTTATGCATCATGACAGACAACCATGATGGACACTCTATCCACTGAACCTATCAATCATGACAGACAACCATGATGGACACTTTGTCCACCATGTTATACATCGTCTGTCAATCACAATAGATGGCCAATTTTGGCCATATTTAGGGTTTGGAAATGAGTGGATTTTCAGCTGAAATTTGACACTTTTGTAGGCAATTGGAGTTTCTTGGCAAAGGATAAAGCAAGATTGTACAATTTGGAGCACACTTCCTGGGCATTGGAGCATTCATAAGAGCATCCTACTCAAGGTTGGAAGTCCACTGAACCCTCTCTGTAAAGTTCTAGCCTATTCTAAGACCGAATAGGCAATCAGATTAACGTATGGTTATGATAGGAATGATAGAAGCAAGATCCTATAATTTCTCAAGATGAAGGCTTATATAAGATAATTGCGGATAACCTAAGATTGAAAGGGCATAACCTAATAAAAAAGGATTGCAAATATGACTAGAGGACTACCTACAAAGGATGAACATGAAAGACTCAACCAATGGTGTGCAAAGGATGCTTTGGCAAGGTCTTATCTCTTAAACTCTATATCTGACTTTCTTTTTACCTCATGTAAGGAACTGTAAGACTTCCCAAGAGACTTGGGAAACCTTGTCAAATTATTTTTCTTCCAACACAAGGGCTAGGAAGAATCAATTATGGATTGAGTTCACAACCCTTAGGAAGCAGCCCAAGCAATCAGTCTCAGAGTATGTGACAAAGATTAAAGATGTGGCAGACCAACTAGCAAGCATTGGAGAGGAAATTGAAGAGGAGCAAATAGTCAGGCAAGTGACAAATGGACTCAAGGCAGATGATAAGTGGGAAAGTTTCACCACTGCAATGGACCTCTATATGGACATGCATACCCCTGATCTCACAACACTCATGGGCCAACTATTTACACATGAAGCAAAGTTCACCAAGGCTGGAGATCAATCAAAAGGTAACAACCCCTCTGCTCTCTATACTGAAAAAAAGGTTAAAGATAAAGGCAAGAAGAAACAGGATGAAGAAGGCTCTACCTCTCAAGCTAATTATGCAGGGAGAGGTAGGTCATCTAGAGGAAGAGGCAGAGGAGGTAAGTCAGGTAGGGGGAGACCCTACAACTCATCACCTTGCAACATCTGTGGATTGTCCAATCATACCACAGATGAATGCTACAAGAACTACAAGAATCAGAGAGGAAGAGGCTACTCAAGAGGTGGATACTCTCAAGGAAGAGGCAGATTCAACCAACATCAAAGCTACAATGGATACAACAACCAATATAACAACAACTACAACAACAACCACAATGGAAACTACCAAGGTGGATTCAGAAATAGAAGAGACTACAACAACTACACAGAGGAGCAAGATGACTCCCTATTGATCATGAATATGACCTCCAAGATAGGTACAAATGATGATCATTTATTTTACATTGACTCAGGATGTTCTAACCATGTAGCTGGCAATGTGGCACTACTTTCTGATTTGGAAGAGCCCAAGGGCAAACATCAGGTACAAACAGGTGATGACACTAAACACTCTATTGTCAAAATTGGAAATGTGAAGACATGTGATGGTAATCAGAACCTATTAAGCAGGGTACTCTATGTACCAACAATAACTAAGAATTTAATGAGTGTTGGTCAGATTGTGGAGAAAGGTTTGCAGGTCAGATTCACACAACATGGAGCATATGTGGAGGATCCAAAACATGGATTCAGAAGGATAGCCAAAGGGGAGAAATCAGGTAGATTGTTTACATTTGAGCTAGAAGACACCAAAAATATTGCTTTGTATAATTATAAGGATCAGACACTTTCAGAGTTAGAGATATGGCACAAGAGATTAGGGCACATAGGAGAAAGAACTCTAAAGCAAATGTGCAGGGATCAATGTGTGCTTGGGATACCTAATGTATCCAAGCAACACATGATTTACAAATGTGGATCATGTCAATTTGGTAAGTCTCACAGATTACCCTATTCAAGGAAAGGTTTCATGCATGAAGACTACCTAGACTTGGTACACACAGATGTTTGGGGACCTAGCAAGGACCCTTCCATTTCTGGTTCAAGGTATTATGTGTCCTTTATTGATGACTATAGCAGGTGGACCATTTTATACTTTATGAAGCACAAAGATGAAGTGTTTAATTGTTTCAAGAGGTATCTTGCACTTGTTGAAAATCAAACAGGTAGAAGCTTGAAGAGGCTAAGGTCAGATGGTGGAGGAGAGTACTTCTCCAATGAGTTTGAAGATTTCTTGCAGGAAAGAGGCATCAAAAGGGAGATCACTACAAGGTATTCACCTGAACAAAATGGGGTAGCAGAAAGAAGGAATAGACTTATAGTAGAAACAGCTAGGTCTATGCTTAATGAGAAAAAGTTGCCAAATTACCTATGGGCAGAGAGTGTATCCACTGCCACTTATCTCATCAATAGGTTGCCATCCAAATCACTTGATGGCATGACACCATATGAAGCTTGGCATGGTAAGAGACCCTCTCTGGATCATTGCAAAATCTTTGGTTGTGTAGCATATGTGCATATTCCCTCACAGGTAAGAGGAAAGCTAGATCCCAAGGCTGAAAAATGTATCTTCATTGGTTATGATTTGAACCAAAAAGGATACAGATTCTACAACCCCACAAACAAAGGGTTCAAGGTAAGCAGAGATGTCATATTTGATGAAAATGACTCTTGGTATGAGAATGAATGCAGGAAAGTGAGTCTACCCTATGACATGGAAGAAGATTTTCCAAAGCTTACCAAGGAAGAGCCAACTCAGCAAGAAGATTCAAGCTCAGATGATGATACAATAAACCTTGAAGAGTTCAAGGCTTGGAAGTCCAAAGGAAAGATGAAGATGAAGCAATTAGAAGATAAGCCAGAAACTTCCACTCAAGCAATGAGGAGATCTCAAAGAGAAAAGAAGAAGCCTATCAGATTTGGGTATGACACATCACTTGTAACTAAAAGTTCTATATATCTTGCAAAAGACTTGTTGAATGAAGAACCAGGTACCTATGAAGAAGCAATTACCAAACCAGAATGGAGAGAAGCCATGGATGAAGAGATAGAAGCTCTCAAGGAAAGTGCTACTTGGACTTGGTACCCAAGAAGGAATCTATGAAAGTGATAGGATCCAGATGGATCTACAAACTAAAGAAGAATTCAGATGGAACAATAAACAGGTACAAAGCTAGGTTGGTAGCCAAGGGTTTTGCACAAACCCAAGGCATTCATTATGAGGAGACATTTTCTCCTGTGGCCAAGATGCCAACTATCAGAGTTATGGTGAGTGTAGCTGCATCCAAGAATTGGAACATGTACCAATTGGATGTGAAGAATGCATTCTTGAATGGATGGATATCTGAAGAAGTCTACATGTCACAACCACCTGGCTATGAATATCCAAAAAAGGTACATTATGTTTGTAAATTGAAGAAGGCTCTGTATGGTTTGAAGCAGGCACCTAGAGCATGGAATTACAAATTGACCACCTACCTCCTAGACCAAGGATTTGTGATGAGCAAAGCAGACACTTCTCTATTCATAAAGAGAAGTAGTACAGAGGTAATCTACTTATGTGTTTATGTTGATGACATCATCATTACAGGCAATGATGTCAATGGGATTAGACACATCAAAGGACAGATGATGAAAGAATTCAAGATCAGTGATCTTGGACTATTAAAGTATTTCTTAGGTCTTGAATTGGTCTACACAAATTCAGGTATCTACATCACTCAAAAGAAGTATGTACAGGATATGGTCAAGAAGTTTGGTTTGCAGGATGCTAAGGTATCTACTACTCCAATGGAGGTTAACCAAAAGCTAAGTGCTCATGAAGGAGAAGAAATCAAAGACATTACAGGATACCAAAGTATGGTAGGTAGTTTGAACTATGCTACCTTGACAAGAATTGACATAGCATATGGAGTAAGTGTGCTTAGTCAATTCATGCACAAACCTAGGGTACCTCACCTAGAGGCAGCCAAGAAGATCTTGAAGTATTTGAAGGGAACACAAAGTCATGGTTTATACTTTCCTTATACATCAGATATTGACATAAAAGTTTACTCAGATGCAGATTGGGCAGGATGCAAGGATGACAGGAGAAGCACCTCAGGATATATTTGTTTTGCAGGAGATAAGCCTATCTCTTGGTCAGCCAAGAAGCAACCTACAGTGGCATTGTCATCAACTGAAGCAGAGTATAGAGGGCTTGCCAATGCTACTCAAGAAGCTATCTGGTTGAAGCTTCTATATACAGAGTTAGGTCTACACACAAGACCACCTATTATCTTTGGAGACAACACTAGATCTCTTCACCTTGCAGCAAATCCAATTTATCATGCCAGAACCAAACACATAGAGGTTCATTACCACTATGTGAGGGAGAAATTACTTAGCAAAGAGATTCAATTGACATATGTGTCTACTAATATGCAATGTGCAGATTTACTTACAAAGGCATTGGATGGAAACAAGTTATGCAGATTCAAATCCATGATTGGATTGCAGGAAGTGATTGAAGAATGAAAAAGAAGACTTAAGCCAAAGTGTTTGGCTTGAGGGGGAGCTATTGGTGCATATCAAGCCTTCACACATTGGCTTGGAACATTGGAACCTTGAAGATGGATTTGGAACTCTTGAAGGATATCTCTACATGAAGGATAAGGCATAGGAACTCATACTTATGAGTTATTATCTTTTACCCCTTGTAAAAGTCTATTTGACTTGATATTTATTTGTAATCACTTGAAGTCATTCACCTACCTCATTAGTCGTGGAAAAGAGAATAGTTAAGTGGAGAGAATATCTCCCTACTTTTAGAGGAGAGATTCAAGGGAGCCTAAGTTTGAATTTGAAATTCAAATCACAATCAATTCCTATAAAAACTCCATTTGAAAAGTCGCGGTTAGTTCACTCTCTTCAGCTCACTCCCCGAGGCATATCTTCATTGTAACTGAGTGTGTGTTAGTGCTACTCCATAGCCTACACCACCACACCTCAATTAGCTATGCTTGTCATGCTATTGAGCTTGTACAAACTTATCAATCAATAGATATACACACATTTATCATTTCTGGTTCTCTGTGTTATCTTCTCCAAGTCTGTCAACTTCAAAGGAGCATAACTCAAGATCTACTGAACCAAATCAAGAGATCGATAGCTCATTGGAACCAGCTCAAAGTGTACTACAAGCATACAAAATCTCAGAGGATTTCATTCAGCCATTTGGGAGAAATCCGCTTCGAAGTGCACACTGGTCTGTGTCTGCAGAGTTCCTAAAAAGTCGGGGGTGATTATAATTTTGCTAAACTTAGTTCTCAGTGCATTGTTTATCAATTGAAGTGATTCCACTTGTGATTGGTAGCTTACTAAGGTACTTTAATACTCCCAAAAGGAATTGTTCCAATTTTAAGTGTGCTGGTCACACTGAGTAAAAGTCTGAGCAGGTATCACTATAGGAATAGAAAGTTTTTTATTGATTCTTGAAGTACCAAGTTATCTGTTTTGGTTTGATCATTACCCAAACCATTTTCAAAGTACATATATGGTTTCTTTGTGTCATTTGGAAGCTAAGCAAGTGTACTAAGCATATCTGAAGAGAAAAGAGGGCAGGTGTGAAGCAGGTTTTGCAGCACCAACTGATTTCCTGAGTGCATCCAACCATCACTCCCAACACTTATGACATTACATTGAGATAAGAAAATACATTCATAAAAGACTAAAAATAACAAGTGCTTGATACAAAAGAATCTACAATGCAATTGTACTTGGAAAATTGGGCTAATTGACAAACAATATGAACCCTAGGTCAAGTAGGCACCTAGATTAGCATAGACAAAGCATCAGATACTTTGAAGCTAGTGTCAATCATAATGTAGGTCATGGGCTCAATTGCTTAGCAATTATCCTTGCATGCTAAGCTCTGAGACCAGTGATTCAAAAATGTCATTCAGTAGGGAAAGAACTGTGGGTAGTTCAAGGATAGCCTATCTACAAACACCAAAAGGTCCCTATAAGACTCAATTGGAATACATTCAAACCAACAAACTAGGTGCTCGTATCTATGAGGACTGATTGAGAAGATCAGTGGTTTAACTTAAAACCCTTGATCAATTTTTTGGACTTGAACACACAATTGCCAAACAGGGCTCATATATTGATGAGAAAGCAACCATGTATGTGGTTACTAGCTCAATAGATAGGACATACGAGTTTGGAGTCATTGTCCTCGAGTTTAAAATACGAGACCTAGATCAAGAGAACATTGCAAAAGAACCTAGAAACACCTCGTGGCAACTCCATTTTATCTAGGATAATTACATGAGAGTGGATTCCCCAACGTAACAAGAGCATCAAGCTCTTCTTGAGAGACATGGATGAAGCCTTTTGGAGGTTTAAACCAGACCAACCTAGCAAGGTACACGGAGTCACCATATATGAGTTCAAAGACCCCAAGGCACTTGGGAAGGTTGTCCACTTATACAACACTTCGAAAAGGATGTTCTTGGTAATGGAGAATGGCAGGCATGCATACACATGGAAGGGAGAGTTAATTTTTTTCCCATCAACATCTAACGTTTCTCATGGTCAACATGTAGTTGGGACATCTCAGATTCACAGTAACCATAAAGAAGGAGCTAGAGAAAGATCGGAGGTAAGTTTAGCAAACCTCTCATGAAGAGAAAGATCAGGTTAGAGATAGATAGAAAGACACCCATGAATGCTTCAAGATCCTGCATATGCACCTATAGTGTTTCCTGATGAGGAATTCAAGCCTCATGGTTGGGTAGAGATCTTAGCCATGATGGATATAGCAGTGTACGAAGAACAGTGGACCCCTCAATATGATGAGGAAGGCTACGATATTTTAATCTTTATGATAGAAACCCTAGAGGAAGAGCCTATCCTAGAAGAATGTGTGGATTTGTCTCAAGGATCAGACGATACAAGTGATGAGGATCTAGATTCCATTATCATGGAATGCTTCTGCTTGACAAAAGAAGGGTATCTTTACTTTGTGGAAGCCACTACCCCTGAAATGGAAAAGGAAAATCAAACTGAACAACCTGAATCACTCACAAAAGTTAAAGGAAGTGAGCACAAAAAGAGAAGAAAGGAACCACTTAAGACAGAAGAAGAATAACCACTCATGGAAGTACCAGAGAATTTCAAAAATACGAAATAGAAGATAGAACGGATGTCTAAAAGAGAAGCAGACATTGGAGAAGTAAATGATAATAGAGAGAAAACCAAAAAGGTAGTGGTTACTATTTAAAATCAAGTCTTAATCATGAAAAAAGGCTCAATCACGAGTTTTGCAAGTGGACCAATCAAAAAGGAGGACCCAAAGTTGCGGAATAAAGTTAGAAGCTCCACCAAAATCAATCAAATTGAAATCACATCAAATGAGCCGCCAAAAAGTGCACCTGCACTGATTAGTGGGTGGTTAGCTAGATTGTAGGAAAACTAAAACTCTATATAAGCATCATCCCACCTTTGTTTCTTGAGTTTTATGCATTCCACGAGTTTCCCAAACATGATCATTTCCTTTACGGTATTTGCAAAATAGTTTTTGCGTTTCTATTTTCTTCTCCTGTCTCTCTTCCTTTTTCGATTATGTAGAATTAGCAGAGTTTTGCTTACTAGTAGAAGAGCTCCATTTACCTTTGCCCTTCTGACTAGCCAGGAAAGCTTGATCTGCAACACGCATAATGGACTTGTTCTACCTAGACTCATCTTCCTGCAATAGAACATAGACTAACTCCTCAAATGTTTAGGCATTTGGATTGCGTTTCATCATCAAACGAAGAATAGAAGCAAACTCAGATATGAATCAGGAAGACCATTCAGAACAATCTGTAGAAGTGAATTGTGAGGCAAGACTTGATCATGAAAAATTAATTGTTCCTTCAAATCTTTGATCTTTGTCAAAAAATTGTTCATGGAATCACTTTCATTCATGTGCTCACTCTCCAATTGTTTTTGAAGGTAAGCAACAAGAGCCTCATTCGTTACCTGGTATAAAGTGGTAAATGTATCCTAAACATCCTTAGCTGTTCTACAAGAGCGAATGTGAGGAATAATGGCACGTTTCATAGACAAGGCTATCAATGCATGTGCCTGAGCATCTCTACCATCCCAACAAATTTTCTGTGTAGTAGGTTTAACAGGAATCACAAAATGAATAGGAACATGAAGAATATCATCATCTTCAACATTGTCTGCATCACCTTCGACAACTATGTTTGCAAGTGTAATAGGACATTTTTCAACACCTTGCACAATATTCCACAGTCCTTTTGCAACCAATACATGATGCATCATATAAGCCCATAATGGGTAATTGGGTACTGTCCAGCTTATGCTCAACAACCAACGTACGGCCATGGCCACTGGCTAAAATACCCTGATGTAGAAAAAAGACTGTATCTCAAAAAGTTGAACAAAACTACCCCATCGCATTTTGCTAAATCTATAGCAAACTTTGAGAATCTTATATTGGCGAACAGAAACCTATATATATCTTTGGAACAAAAAGACAAAATTGCCTACACAAGCACTACGATAGTGCATTCAGAGGTCAAAATGAGCTCAGATCGAGATTTCGGCACGACAGACTAAAGCTGTTTTGATCTCCTAAACACCTTGAGTATGCTCACCAAAGTTCATGTGATTTTGATATTGTGACTGGAAGGGTGTCAATGATGCCCTAGATGAAGCGATGATCTGCTCTGATACCAATTGTTGGAGTTCGAGGTCTACGAAAGCATGCAAACAACACAAGGAAGAAGAAGACGTTTGGAGCACAACAAACAATATTGAATGTATTACCACTAGAATGTACAAAAATAAGTAACCCATTAGGTCAATGGGCATATATACAAGCCATAGAAAAAACCTCCTAAAGAGGGAAAAAAGTGCCCCGACAGTCCTAGTGTGTTCACACACATCACCACCTAAATATATCAACAACCATCATGTAACCCAATGATGATGATCATGGCTCACTCCATTTTTTAAAGCAAATTTCACTATTTGATCTTCATATTCATTATGTATCTTCTTGGTATATCGCATCCAAGCTTCTCGGTTTATGATCAACTACTGTATGAATTCATCTAATTCTTCATCAATTTGCTAAATAGCTCTCTTTGTTCCACTCTTAATAGTTCCACTCAATTTCTTTTAATAGTTTCACTCAATTTCTTTTAATAGTTCCACTCTTTGTTGTTCCCAAGCGGCTCTTTCTTTTTCAATATTTTCATTTAAAATGTTTTATACTCTCGTTCATTAGGAGCATGTATGCTAGCTTGTTTCTCTAGCTCCCTTGCATCTTTAAATTCCTCTTTAGTCTATTCCAGTTCTTGATTTAATAATTCTATTTTCTATCTTGATGCTCTAACTTGCAATTGTTTAGATGACCTTCTTCCATCAAAATCTTGTTGATTTCTTCATTATTATTGGATATCACTTGATAGGAAGTTTGAAGAACTCTATTCTTTCACTCTAGTCTTCTCATGTCTTCTTCCATATTTTGGATAGTTTCTAATTGCTTTATACATTTCTCTTCTAGAAAGTTTTCTCTGTACCACCTCTATTTTTTAGATTTTTCTAAATACTTCTCACTTTTTGTTGTTGATCTTTCAGCTCTTTTGCTAATTTTATCTTTTCCTTCCTTTGTTCTTCTATTACTTTACTTCCTTTGATAAATTCAGATTCAGCTGTTATGCTTAACATGATGATATTTTTGTTGAATGGTCAGAAGCCCTCTATATTACTCATAATGATCTAACAAGCCCCTCTGATGTCTCTAGGGGTTTTTCCATTGCCCCAAGTTGCTCTTGCTGCTTCAGCTCTATCTATTTTTCCTCTTCTTCTTTTTCTTTCTCTTTCTCTCTCTTTAAAAGTTGTTCACCTTCTTGTTCATTATTAACTTTTTGAATTTCAACTTCTTCAAGTTGTTGATTCTCTTCTTGTACATTCTCTGATTCTTCATGCTCTAGGCTTGATGCCTTTTTCATTTCTACATTTTGAATTGTGTCTTCTCCCTGAATGTCATCCAATACATTTTGAATTTTATTTACTATATCTTGTAACTGCTCTTCTTTTTCTATTGTCTTTACTTCGTCATCCCTTTCTACCAATTTTGTTGATATATTCTTTGACCTCTTCTTTTCAAACACGTTACCCTCCTACTGATACACTTCCTTCTTCTTTGTTGGACCTTTGTTCTCTCACTAGTAAAACTTCTTCTGTTTTCTCTTAAGCCTGGAGTGCAATTTCCTTGATTGCTCCTCGATCTTTGTCTTCTTCTTTCTCTGTATCTAAGACAATTCCTTCTTCTTCTTATTCTCAAGGAGTGAACTCTCCTTTTCCACTTCAATAATCCTTTCTAATCCTTCCATCTCTTTCATATGGGTAACCATAGGTTTGCTTGGAGTACTTGGTGTTGATAAATTCAGTTCTGAGCAGGAAGCTTTCTATATATGTGTGTGAAAATTTGAATCGACGTTTGAGGTTCCTAATACTTCTTTTGATGTTATTTTCTCTTCTTGGTCACCCTGAATCATATATATCAATGTGGATCCACTAGCCAAAGCTTTAGACTCATGATCTTTCTCATTTGTTGCTTTTTTCTTTTATCCTTTCATCTTCCCTTTTAACTTTGGTTCCTTTATTTGTCTTCTTACCTCTTTTCTAGAGTTCCTTGAAGTTCTTTGAAGTATCAAAATAGTGCAACTTCCTTCTTTATGAATACCACTTCAGTATTAGCATTCATTGTTTGTTCATGGAGACCTTCATAATACTCCATCTCTTCAAAGATTGATCTCTTGTCATTGTCCTACATTAAATATGAAAATATCTTTTTCGTGCTTGTCTGAGGGGGGTGTGGCTCTTTATCATCCTATACCTTCTTTTGATCTATCTTCGATTCCCAGCCTTTGTTATAAACACCTTCTTTATTGGAGTTTTTATTCCTCGTTGGAGGAGATGGTGGATAGTCACAAGAGATGAAGTGGTGTTGCTAGATGTTGCTTCACACCTGTTAAGAATGATGGCTTGAGAGTGTGGTGGGCCTCTTTAGCTTGCTAATGAGCACAAGAAATCATATATGTTACTTGGAAGATGATCCACTAATCAATGAATCAAAACAGATATGTTGGAGTTGATTCAAGAATAAAAAACTTGTTATTTTTGTTCTTACACCTATTCAGTGTTTTGAACAGTTCTCTGAGTACAACAACAATTGGCTTAATTCCTTTTGGGGAACTCTAACTAACTTAGTGAGCTATCAATCATGAGTTATTTCATAAAAAATTATGGACTACATGTGGAGAAGGATGTTTAGCAATTCATAGCTCCATCGTGACATTCATGGGCTCCAATAGTCATTAGACCAGTGAGCAAAGATACATTAATATCTCACGACTCGAGAAGCAATGTTAATGAAATTTTGTAGGCGTATAATAGACAATATGCTGAATCTAACATGCCTTAAATCATGAAATATGATCAATGACACACTGAGAACAAGCTCTAAGAAGATTATTATTATGATGAAGTTACAAGAGAGAAGTGAAATGAGAATGTAATGATCATATATGTATTAAGACATGTACAAATACAATGTCATTGGCAATCATACATTTCTCAATGTGTGAGAGGTGAATGAGCTATGAGATAAGCTCTCACTTCACAATGAATGTCCTTCAAAATGAGCTCTCAAGCTCGAAATGCACGCAGGTCTTTTTTATCCTCTTCTTTTAGTTATGCTTGGAGCCAAAGTTTCAATTCAAATTCAAATTTCTACCTAAAAAGTGAATCCTAAAGTGTAGGATAGAATCCCTTATCACTCAGCAACCAAATGATTCATGACCATTAGGAAAAAAAGTGAACCCTCTATGGGCCTTGTAAGGATTCCTAATTTTTAGGGATTAAGCTTAATCTTGTACTTTATTAAGGGGACAAAGTGCATTTAATAGAGCACTTTTTGGTAGGCTGAAGTAGGCTTTTTTTTAGGCAGGATCTTCTCTCTCTTTTGTACATAGAGAGAGAGAGAGAAAAAAACCACTTTCCACCTCATCAAATATGTCCATCTTTATGAATAAAAAAATGACTTTTTTTGAAAAAGTCTCTTTTTAAGCTATTCTTTATTCAAAATGGCCCATACTTTTATGTATATGTGAGAAGTTAATTTTTTTAGTCTTGTTTTTATAAAAAATACTTTAAAAAACATACTTTTCAAAATCCCTCCAAAAGTTAAGTGCCACATCATCAAACTCATAAATTTGGTTGCCCTAAAGATGAATTTCTGAAAAAAATCTTATTTTCCTTCTTACAAAGTGAAAAAAGTCATTTTGACCTATCCACACCAAAACACACTTTTTTTCTTGCACACAGCTACTGTACAAGCCATTCCAACCATCTCTGTGCTTCTTCCTATTTGGTGCTGGAGTTTTGGAACATCATGGTGCTCACATGTATTACGAACATGACACCAGCACCAACGCGTGCTCCTCACTCAAAGAGTGTATATGTTCGTGTTCCAATAGAATGTGCACCAACAACTAGAGGTAGCAATGACATAGATTCTCAAAATAAACGACGTGCAGCTCGAGAGAAGAATATTGATCTTTGGGTCAATGGTGCTTTGTATCTCATAGATCCAATGTCTAATGTTCATCTTAGATTCCATAGTATCTCCACATTTCTACAATTCCTTGGTAGCAGTGAAGATGGACTACTAGGCTATTGCAAGCGATTGTCTAACCATTCTACATCCATAGCAAATTATTGGATGCAATAATGTCATCACAACCATATCAAGATACACAATTTAGAGAGTGCTATACACACTTTAGAAAGTGCTATCAAATCTTTGGATGAGCACAATAATAGACTCCAAAAAGATGTGGAAGAAAGGGAGAGCACAATTACAAAGTTAAAAGCCAATCTTACACAACTAAAAGAGACTCCACTTGGGATGAGATATAGGAAATGACCATTATCATCCTTTCAAGCTGAAGCGATGTGTTTACGCACTTAGGTATGTGTTTCGCTTTTTTATTTATGTTAAAAGACTTTTAGATTGAGTTTCTTATTGTGCACGTCATTTGTTGAAGATGGGAGTGCTTCCGCAACAATGGAGGATCAATTGAAGTTTTTGAATTCTTGTCTTAGCAACAAAGATGTGCTTATGATTTTGGATTCACCAATAGGAAATCACATCAAAACCCAAGTGATTAAAGATTTTGCAAGCAACTTAGAAGTTATTATTAGTCCTAGTGAGGTACAGATGGTATGTGATGAAGCAAGTGTTAGTACTAGAGCATACATTGCATTGTACAATCTTTTGAAGCAGGCTCTGCAAAACAATGGTATTTTCCAAAGCATTTTCCATGCCCTTACAAGGTATCTCTGAAGAAGAAGATGACCAATGAGGATGTAGCCAATACTCTTGGCAATTACCTCCATATAGAAGATGTTATGCCTGCATCCATTTATCATTCATCTACATCAAAGAAAGAGTTGAAAAATGCATCTAGAAAGGGATTCATCTACACAAAGTACAACAATATATTTGTCAATTTGGAGAGGCTTCAAAAGGAAATGGTTAAATTTTACAAATCCACAATTTAAGGTATATCCATTGTTTTGATAATGACATTCATAGTATTTTTATTAATATAATGTTTGTTATTTGATGTAGATTGTGGTTCCAAACTCAAGTTTGTATTGAAGCTAGACGAATGTCAAATCAGAAAGGGACGACGTATGGAGAGACTTAGTGTGAAACTCATGAACGAAGCTATGGTCCATGCCATTATTGATGAAAATGAAGAATCTGCCCATCACTTTACATATAGTGTCCAATCCAAGAAAGATATATGGTGGTTAGGTGCTATTGAAGTACCTAAAGAATCCAATGATGTTCTTACATGGATTTTCAGTAGGACCCCATGGATCACAGAGGTGATAACTTCTCAAATTCATGGTGCCAAAATCACTGTAGAAGGCCTAGGTGATTTTGAAGTAGTGGCACTTAGGTGGAGACTTAAAGACTATCAAATGCATGTTAGGGTGCAAACAAGGTGCATCTACTCTCTATCCTTGTCCATATTGCACATAAGGTTATAAATGAACAAAGAGAAAACAAAACAACATAGATATTTTAGCTGATGACACACATGTGTCTCCATCTACTGAATGGGATATACCTTTAATGAGGTGTCCCATGTTAGGTACACCTAATCGTGACATGTCAGATAAGGATTGGAATCCCATTATTCCATTCCCTTTAATCAATGTCCACTTTTGCACCTTGCATGCCTTCATGATAATTTTTGATAGACTATTGAAGCTCCATATAGAATATGCATTTTCCATGAAGCCAATTGATAAATCTATTCAAGATATAAAGAAATTTGAGGAACTTCTTAATTCAATTGGTTGTCATGGTGGAAACGTAACCCTAGTTGTTAAGAAAGTTGGAGAATCTCAAGATAGTTTGCAACAAGTGTGAATGAACATGGAGTAAAGCAAGACATTTTTTTACAAGAGGTACTAGCACTCAAAATATGAGTTGTGGAAAGACCTATGCATGATCACAATAGACAATGACTCTCAAGTTGATCTTTGTAATAAGAGAAAGAAGGTTTGGTTGAGCTTTGATAAGTTGGTAGGCTTAATGGGTCTGAATAGATCTAGTGCTATTCAACATCAATTGTTTCAAGAAACATTAGTGGAGTTCACCAAGTGTTTCATTCAATCTTGGGGAGAGAGCAATATAACACACTACATTGTAAGTGTAATCTTCTTCTAAAAGTGTTCATTGCACTTACCTTTCTCCAATGTACTTAACAATTTTTAGCATATTTTATTTGTACATGGAGCTTATTTCATCAAGATTTTCAGTGCTCAAGGAATGGAAAAGTCACACTACAAAGCGAGGGGTGTCTACTTCAAGAACACGTGACATGGTGATGGTCCAATGCAATCAAACTACATGGAGGAGATGTTTAATTGGTTTTATTGCACTACATTCTCGAGAAAGTTTTTTGTAGAACGACTTAGGGATTGGAAATTGGCAAAACTTGCGAGAATGATGCAACACAACATTGCCAGTGAGAAATGGAAGTCATCATTAGGACCTCTCCATCATGCTTAGTGGCATGCTAGGAGACAACGAGAAGGCTCAGCTTGGAAGTAAAGTGAACTCGCTATTTCCCATTATGTGGTAAAACCTATGATTATTGTAATCTTGGTTTCAATGTGTTATTATTTATATTATAATATTCTTTATGGTTTTAAACACATTTTGTCCATTCTAGTGTGAAGAAATAGTATTTAAAAAAACCTCTATAAATAGAAAGAACTCACCTCATTTCACACTTTTTGCAACTCAAGAGAATGGCACGCACCAAGCAAACTACAAGGAAAGATCGCGTGTTCTTTCCTAGCCCTCATCTAGGGACACAATGCCCACCATGGTTGCAACCCCCCGAAAGACCACGAAGTGGTTCCCAGAGCACATTTGTGCCTGTGTCATATGATGGCACACCACTGGGAGCAATCCATCATGAGAACATGAAGTGTTCAATAGACAAGAGTATTTCACTCCAAGACGATCAGAGTCAAATTGAGATGATGAGCCACCAACAAGGACATCCATCAAGGCAAGAACCAAACAAAAGCTGATAAGAAGGGTTGTATCAGAGAGCGATGAGGATTCATCCCCAAATGACGAAAGTAGCAATCAACCACCATGGAATGATATGCAAATTCCAATGAGCCATAGGGTGACACATGGAGGCAAGACACTTCCACAAGGACAAGGGCAAATACCAACAGAGGAGGAAAGAGAGCAATGTCAACAACCACATCGACAACAAAATGTGCAAGAAGAATCTGGACCCTCACATCGTGTACATCGGAAAAAGAAAAACTATCAACCACGATGTAGACCTCAACAATAGCCGAACATACCTCCCAATGCAAGAGCTCCACAAAGATAAAGGAGGCAGTGCAGGGCTTGCGTAGAGATATGACACTACCAAAAGTCTGTTGAACTACTCATACCACGAAGAGCTTTTGCAAGGGTAGTAAAAGAAAAGCTATTGTGCAGGTCTATGAATACAAGGGATAGCACTTGAAGCGCTTCAAGAGACAACTGAGGCCTACCTCATCTCCATGCTTGAGGACTCTAACCTGAGTGCTATCCATGCCAAGAGAGTAACCAAACAACCCAAGGACATTTAATTAGCAAGAAGAATTAGAGGAAATAACCCATGACATGTGTATATTGTACCCTTTGATAGGCCTACTTTGCGATGTAATACAATGATTAATAGAAAATTTTATTTCTACCTATATTTTTTGTGTCTTTTTTTATCTCTCTCACTCTCTCTATCTTTGACTCCCCACCATAAGTGTATGCAAATAACTTTTCCTTCAGTTAGTTATATATGGAATGAGTTGAACCTACATGCATTTGCCTATTGTTCTTTGACTAGATATGTACATGTTGTACCTAACATTGCCCCACAGGTCATTTTCATGCAAAAAAACCCCATCCACAGAAATGCGGGATTCAGCCCTGTAAATTTTTTGCAGGGCTAAATCCCGCGTTTCTGAGGCTGGGTTTTTTTTTTGCATTTTATGGCCTTGTTTATGCTCCCTATGTGTACATGAGATGTTAGGTGTGTATAATACAGAGGATAGTCACTCTAGGTAATCTTTGGCTTGCTAAGACTTCAGTGTATAGTTGATGCCACCATTACCAAGAGAAATTGAACAATATCATACTATCCTACACTTTGGAGCCCATATAAACACTAAAAAAGGCCAAAAAAGCCCCAGCCACAGAAATGCAGGAATCAACCCTACAAAAATTTTACAGGGCTGATTCCCGTGTTTCTATGGCTGGGGGTTTTTGGCCTTTTTTATGCTTTTTAGGATACCATAGACCATATGCACCATAGACAGACAGTAGAACATGAATAAAAAGACTTAAAATTACATACAATTTGTGGAGACAATGGTAGGTTCAATTTATAAAGCACTTTCATACACAGGACTAGATAAAATAGGAAAATTAAAGCTTTTATTATCCAAACATTTACATCATTTCTCAGCTGCCTTCAGTTTCTCTACAACTTTCTTTCTCCTTTGGAGAGATTGAGGCAACTAGTAAGTCAATACAAATCTTGATATTACATGGGGGTCTTGCATTCCCAACCCATGGCCATACCTATTTGCCCTAGTACTATTCCTCTAAAGTTAAGTCCTAATGTAGTTACAACTAAGGATTTCCTAACCAAAATGACACAATTAGTGCCTTGGGTAATTGTACATAGACACAAAACTTTGCTAAGGGCCTTCAAGCACCAAGTCATGAAGTGCCCATCCAGACTATAGTCTTTATGTAGGATAACAAAATCATCCTTTGGAAACTTTTCAATGTAGTTTGCCAAGGATGAACCACTCCTACGAGAAGCTCGATCCCCACCAGATCTTGCTGCGAACTTATCCAGCTCAATTGCTTCCTGTTAAGAAAAAAATGAGAATTCAAGCTCTTACTTTGTTAACTTAAATTATCCATTTATTTAATTTAATTACCACTTACACCATGAAGCTTGTCTTCTTCCTCCCCTCTTCCAGGGGCATCAAGATCAATGCTAGAGTGGGCCATGCCACTCTGCTCTGCTACGATGGATGTAGGAATTTTTTGCTTCATTATCCTCTCCCACGCTGCGCTGAACTCCTCCTCTGTAGTATAATTGTTATCATCTTTTAAGATATCTGCACACACCATTGCTATGGTGTCTGCCACAAAATCTCCAAGTGGGATGTCCTTCTTTTCAAGTATGTCAGATGTGTTGTCAAGCGGAACATCTGACATTGTGGAGAAAATACTCAATCATTTGTCTAGACGTAGACCGAATGCCTTCTCAATGTCATGAAGAAAAATAAATTCCTCTCCATCCACAACGATGATGGAGAGATATTCAAGTTCCACCTCTAGTAATGTGGGCTCAAAGGGGTTGAGATTTGAAGGGGGGCCTCCTCCATGCTTGATTGCTCACGTAGTTTGTCCTCAACACCACCAAGGAAGTCTTGGTGGATTGTAATGCTTTCTTTTGCAAAATTTATGGCCTCTAGTTGAGGCTCATTCTTCTCCTTAACAAAACCCCTAGTGACAAGGTTGGAGAGTTCAACGGGTGTAGGTTCGGGCTCCTCATTGATGATAAAATATGTTGCTGCAATGTAGGAAAGGTACTTTGTACCCATCCTCTTCTTTTTGTTAAGTTTCTTTACTAATGGCACAGAGTCATCTAATAAGTGCCTTGCATTTTCAGCAATTGCCATGAAGCGTTTAAGGCGCTTCATGAAGGCTTCAACGCCTTTTTGTATGTAGATTAAAAGGTCACATGGGACCCATTTACCCTCATAAGGTGGTATTTCTATAAAGTAACACAAGATGTAGTACTCAAGGAACTCTATGATTTCCTCGAGCACATCAGAGTTCTATTGAATTGTTTTTTCTAGATCAGGGACTCTAGACAATAGGTCATACAAGTGTGTTTGACCTTTGAACTCAGTTGATTCCAAGAACTCATTGAAGAGTTCATGAGGATGTTTGGGTTGTAGGGTACTGGAGGTTGAGGCAGCCATTGTGCGTGATACTAGCTTGTGTGTGTGCTTTGCGAGTGCTTCTAGCTCTTTTTGGTTGCAAAAGTGAGAAACGAGAGAATAAGTGTTGCTACTATAGTAGTTTTAAAATCTTTAAAGTGAGTGGGACCCATTTTAAAACTTTAACTGATACCTTCAAATAAAAGAATCATGCACAGAACTCCCAAAAAAAACTTTGGCTCATAAATAAGATTGAACAAAATCATTAACCAGAATAAGATACACCATATCTACACAATAGAAAAAATAAATTCTCATAACTTTAAAACTATAATAAATTGCCATTGGAAAAATCAAAGATTTGGCAAATTGTACATCATATTGAGATAAAAAATTTTTACATGCTACATGTCTTGCATGTTAAATACATTGTAGCAGAGGAAGGATTATAAATGGAACATAGGTTGTGTGTACACTCTAGCACTCAAATAGTTTGTAAGCTATGACAATGAAAGTTGAGTTCCATCTACACTCCATTCAAGAAGGACTTTAATTTTATCCTCCAACTCTTACCAATCTGCAGACAAATAGAAAAATTTAAAATAACATATTTGAGTATAAAAATTTGTACAAACAAAAGAAAAAATACCATATGCTATTTACCTGATGCCCTTGTATTCTGAACTTTGATTGATCCAGATCCTCAAATCCCATTATTACTAGATGTTCTCTCACGTTGGCAAGAGTCCAATGATGATTTGCTGAAATAACTTCCATTTCGTTGTTGGGTAGATTTATCTTAATTTCAAATGAAATTAAAAAACCCTCAAAACTTTGTAATGGTATCCATTCACCAAGTTTACACATCCAACGATCATAATAGAATCTAATGTACAATGAAGTACGATGTTTCAAGTATCGAAATCCTATGCCTGTTGCACCAATTTTACAAAGGTAGTTATCCCTTTGGTGCATCCTTCTACAAGTCCCCAATTTTCACCTACTAAACCCTCTACCTGCTCATACCTGATATCTTTCAACATGAACATTGTTGAAGTCTCTAGAATTGTGAATATCTGAAATAAATGTACAAAACAATGAACAAGAACACACCAATGTAATCTTATAGATCTTGAAACTCTTGTAAATTTCAAAGAGTTGTGTATGTCCATCACCATCTTATGCTTCAAAGATGTTAATGTCCATATATCAGGTTGTGGCCACTTGAGCTTTAAAAGAGAATCTACCATAATCATCGTTAACCTGCCAAAATCATTTGATGAAGAGGGTACAACATATGTATGTGTATAAAAGAAAACTCTCTCACGTAATAGCTGAGCAGGATGGGCTTGTGGAAAGATTATCGACCCAACATCTACATGCAATGCTTGGAAAGTACCTCTAAGACTATGAAGTGGTTGTTCTTCCACCAAGGTAGAAGGAAATATGTCTACAACAAAAAAATACACAACTTAGCTAGGTATATTATGAAATTTGGAAAAAAGTCAATGAGTAATACTTACAGTTGATAGGATATCTCATTTTGTTTGAGTTTTCCAATTTCATGCTTGACATTGTGAAAACATGTACAATGGCAAGAATTTCACCATTTTTGAGCTTTTTGAAGCCTAATAACTTCCCTTTCCAATGAAGATCCAAGTCTCCACAATCTATTACACGGTGAGGACCAACACTAGAGGGTTGCATGTACACCCATGCACCTTTGTAGAACTCATGCCCTTACCAAATTCCTCCTATAGCCTTGATATTGCGACATTTTATCGCAATAACCTCATCTTTTGGATGTCTATGAGATTTAGCTTTCTCCATTGGAGTTCAAGCTATGGAAGTGATAGTAGGAATTCAAAGAAGAAGATGCACTGAGAAGGAAATGGAGATGCAGGAGCTGCAATGGTGTGCTAAGGAGAGAAAGTAGTGGCAAGAGATGACTTTTTGGGACCTGGGTATGAAAATGTGAGCTTTTGGAGGGAGAAAGTTGTATTTTGAGTTATTTTTGAAAAAGTCAATTTTTTCAGGTCAGTTCATGCACGGATTTTGATTTAGGACTAAAAAATAACACGTTTGATCCTACAAAATGGTTGGAGGACCATTACATGGTGTTATGATGAGTTTTATAACTTTTTGAGAATTTTGAATTTTTGGGCCCACGTAAGTTACGAGATTCCTTTCTCTCTCTAGAGGCAAAACTTGAACATAGGGGAATCCTGTCCCCTCATCCCCCTTCAACCTAGTGATTTATAGGCTATAGACTGTGTCCACCACCCTCCTCTCATTGGTCCATCACTAAATTGGTATCAAAGCAGGTCATCGCTTCATCTAGGGCGTCGCTGACACCTCTCTGGTTGCAGTCTCAAAATCGCAGGAATTTTGGTGAGCATGCTCCACGTGTTTCCCAGATCAAAACAGCTTCACTATGTTGTGTCGAAATCGCAATCTAAGCTCGTTTCAGCCTCCAAATGCACTATCACAACACTTCTGCAGGTTATTTTGTCTTTTTGTGCCAAAGGTATATACCTATTTCCATTCGCAAGTATAAGCGTCTCAAAGTCTGCTACAGGTTTAGTGAAATTCGTCTTGGCAGTTTTGTTCAACTTTTTGACATACAATCCATTTTCTGCATCAAGGTATTATAGTCACTGGCCATGGCTGAAAGCAATGATGTATTTTGTATGTTGGCTGTTGAGGATAAGTTGGATGGTACCAACTACGTGTTGTGGGCTTATATGATGCGACATGTATCGGTTGCAAAAGCACTATGGAACATTGTGCAGGGTGTTGGAAAACATCCTATCACACCTGCAATTGTTACAACTATAGGTACTGAAGCTGATGTAGATGGCGTCGAAGATGATGATAATCTGCATATTCCTGTTCGTGCTATGGTTTCTACTGCACCTATTGTAGAGCAAATTTGTTGGGATGACAGAGATGCCCAAGCACATGCATTGATAGCTTTGTCTGTCAAACATGCCATTATTCCTCACATTCGCTCTTGCGGAATAGCTAAGGATGCTTGGGATACACTTGCCACATTGTACCAAGCTAGGAATGCGGCTCGTGTTGCTTACCTCCGAAAAGAGTTGGAGAGCGAGCACATGAATGAAGGTGATTCTATGGACAATTTTCTAACACAGATCAAAGGCTTGAAGGAACAGTTGATTTTTGTTGATGAGATTATACCAGATAGCTCACTTGTGTAGACCGTTCTGAATGGTCTTCCTGATTCATATCAGAGTTTTGCTTCTACTCTTCGGTTGATGATGAAAGGCAATCCAAATGCTTTGTCATTTGAGGAATTAGTCTCTATTCTGTTGCAGGAAGATTAGTGGAGGCAGAACAAGTCCATTATGCGTGTTGCAAATCAAGATTTCTTGGCTAGTCAGAAGGGCAAAGGAAAATGGAGCTCTTCAATTAGCAAGCAGAAATCCGCTAATTATGCAGAATCGAAGAGGGAAGACAAAGATGAAAAGAAAACAGAAAAGTAGAAATTGTTTTGCAATGATCATATCATAAAGAATTGTCCAAAACTGGCTGCTAAAGAGGCAAATAAGAAAGAGGATGGAATGGTTGTTTCAAAGGCATCTACACCAAAAACTGAGTATGCTAATCTTGTGCAGGAAGAAGAATGGGCATTTACTACTGTTTGTAGTTTTGACCCATCTTCTCATGAGCAGTGCATGTTTGCAGTAGACTCAAATGTCTGGTACTTTGACAATGGGGCGACCAAACATATTACCTCGCAGCATAGTTTCTTCTCTTCACTGGAGCTTGCCCCTACAGGGAATACTGTCACATGCATCAACAACTCCTCTTATCCTGTTATGGGAGTTGGTAAGATCATTTTGACTAGTGTTGATGGTAGTTCTTTCACTTTGTCAGATGCTTTGTTTGTGCCAGGGATTTAGAAAAATCTTCTATCAGTTTCAGCATTAGCCAAGATTGGCTTGTTTGTGAAATTTCTTGATGACAAATGTACAATTCATGATCTGTCAAATGGCGACGTGATTATTGCTTTTGGCATTTTATGTCATGGGCTATATAAGCTCATAGACTATGAAAGATCTATAAATGATTCGGCATGTGCAATACATGATTCTCAGGCTATGTCAGATGCAAAGCTTTGGCATGCATGTCGTGGTCATCTGAATTTTGCTAGTTTGCTACGTCTATATAAATCTGAAATGGTGTTGTCTTTGCCCAAACTTGAGGCACCCAAAAAACATGTTTGTGAAGGCTATATTTCGGGCAAAATGCAGTGTTCCTTCTTTATAAAAGATGGTTCAATTCGGGCTACTCAAAGCTTGTACATAGTGATGTTTGTGGTCCTATGCAGACACCTTCTTTTGGAAATTATCTTTACTTCGTGCCTTTCATCGATGATTTTTCCAGGCATGCATGGGTATATCCATTGAAGCCAAGAAGTGTTCATGTGCTTCAAACAATTTTTTGTTTTGGCTGAAAATCTATTAGCATGTAAAATGGGCACCCTCCATTCTGATGGAGGGGGGGAATATATGTCGTCTGATTTTAATGCATTTCTGGATGAACATGGGATAAAACACCACTATACAATGTTGTATACACCTCAACAGAATGGAGTTGCTAAACGAAAGAATAGGTCACTCATGGAGATGGCGAGGTGTATGGTCAAGAGTCAAGCTTTACCACATAGTTTCTGGGTTGAGGCTGTCATGTGTGCAACATATGTACTTAACAGGTGTCCCACTAAAGCACTGTAGTCTATCACTCCATATGAGGCTTGGCATGATTGCAAGACATCTATTGCTCATCTGCATGTTTTTGGTTGTTTGGCATATGCATTAGTGCCTAAACAACAACGTAGAAAATTGGATGATAAAGCAGTAAAATGTATTTTTGTTGGGTATAGTTCTGAAAGTAAAGGCTATCGTCTGTATCATCCACTGACTAAAGGCATTGTGGTTAGCCGTGATGTTGTTTTCGTGGAAGATGCTATTCAACCATTGCTTTCATGTACTAAGCAAACATCTGTTAGTGTTGGAGACCTCTTAATCTCCAAAGGTTTGATCCATACTGATCTAAGAACACCTCTATATCAGTTATGGACCAAACTTTACACAAATATTATCATTATTTACCAAAACTTTCACTATCACTTCTCTGAGTGAAGAAATTCCTTCTTCAGAAAGTCTGCTTCAGAAATTGACTTCATTACCTGCACATATCTTCAAATTTCCTCAAACCAATGATGCACATATCTTCACACTACCTTTGCGCAATCATATCGATCATTAGTCCTTTAAACGAATCATTAAAACTTGAATTTGATCCTTAAGATCAAAGGTATGTTAGAAACTGTCTTCCTGAACAAGCAACTTTGACATAGGTAACTTCTAAGGTTGATTTCTCACAGCACAGATCCTGCTTTTCTAAATGCTTTTAGCCATAGCTTCCTTACCTTCTAACTTAGATTTTAAATGCTCACTCATAAAAAACTTTACACTGTGCACTGAGATCTAAGCAAAACATTGACACGAAAAAGTGTGCGACTCTGAGAGATCTACCTGCAGACTTTACAAACACATGTTCCTATTGATAATACTCACAGCATGAAAGAAATTAGATGATGAAACTTTGAACATAGCTTCATTATCTTCTAGATTAGATGTGTACAAAAGGATTTCTGATCCACATGATCAGACTGAGAGAAATCTACGAAATACTCATCGCTATTTTTGAAGATGACTCTCTTTACATCTATCTCTATGACACTTGTCTTCTAATGACTCTCTCTATTTTTTCTTTACATCATTGTCTTATATACATATGGTTCTAGACTTATCCCGCATCTATTACATTACTCCTTATCATCCTAAGGATTATGTATACTCAAATTACAAGAATTTCCAACTGTAATGTACATATGTATACAAGCTTCACTTATGAGATCTCTTCACTTTCTCAAATGCCTTCTTGAACTTCAATCTGATCATAGACTTGCTTCAAGTTCTTTGTAATCATCAATTTGTGATTGTTTTGTTCCAACAGCTTCCCAAGCTTTTTGTTAACATATCTGCAACCTGTTCTTTTGTTGGAGTATACAACACTTCAATCTCTTTATCTAATACTTTTTCCCTCAAGAAATGATACTCAATCTCTATATGCTTAGTCCTGGCATGAAAAACAGGGTTAGCTGCCAAATATAATGAACTCATATTGTCTCCAAAAATAATTGGAGTACTCTGATCAGTTCCAAAACTCTTCAACAAGGTCTTCAACCATATCACTTCCTTTGCAGCCTCTACCATTCCTTTATACTCAGCTTCTGTGGATGACAAAGCAACTGTATGTTGATTCTTTGAGCACCAAGAAACTAGTTTATCTCCAATATAACAGAGATACCCATGAGTAGATCTTCTATCATCTGAATCACGTGCCCAACCTGCATCACTAAACTCTTTGATTCTTGTATCAGAAGTAAATCCATAATACAGACCTTCACTTAGGGTTCCTTTGATATATCTGAGTACCCTTTGAGCTGCAATCCAATGAGTCTTCTTTGGACAATGCATAAATTGTGATAACACACCTACTGCATATGATAGATCTGGCCTTGTCAAGGTAGCATAGATTAAACTACCTACCAAACTCTGATATTTATTCATGTCATTAAACTCTTCACCTCCATACCTGCTCAACTTATGACTTACCTCCAATGGTGTGATTGAAGACTTGCAATCCTCCATGTTGAACTTAACCAGAAGATTCTTCAAGTATCTCTCTTGTATAACATATACTCCATGTTGAGTATATACAATCTGCATTCCTAAGAAATAAGACAAGTTGCTCAAATCACTTATCTTAAACTCCTTCTCTATTTGTTTCTTAAGCTTATTGATTCCTTGAGCATCTGTACCTGTGACAATAATATCATCAACATAAATATACATGTATATATATCCATTTTCACTTGCCTTCACTAGCAAGCTACTCTCTACCTTTGATGCTTGAAATCCACATTCATTCAAGAACTTAACAA
The DNA here is from genome assembly GCA_020310875.1 of Ceratopteris richardii. NCBI lineage: Eukaryota > Viridiplantae > Streptophyta > Polypodiopsida > Polypodiales > Pteridaceae > Ceratopteris > Ceratopteris richardii. The sequence continues at coordinate 65,781,167 of CM035432.1, read as the reverse complement.
GCCTGTAATTCCATGCTCTTGGAGCCTGCTTCAACCCATACAAAGCTCTCTTGAGCTTACACACATAATCTGATCCAATTGAATCTATGAAGCCTTCTGGTTGCTCCATGTACACTTCATGTGCAATGTATCCACTCAAGAATGCATTCTTCACATCTAATTGTGATAACTTCCATCCTTTACAAGTAGCAATAGCAATCAGTGATCTAATTGTAGACATCTTAGCAACAAGACTAAAGGTTTCATCATAATCTACCCCATAAGTTTGGGCATAACCTTTGACCACAAGTCTAGCCTTGTATCTAGACACTTTACCATCTGCAAAGCTTTTTGTTTTATACACCCACTTACATCCAATGACCTTCTGATTCTTTGGTCTTGGCACCAACTCCCATGTTTCATTTTCAAGTAGAGCATCATACTCTTCTTGCATTGCCTTCTCTCAATTTTGTTTACCTTTAGCTTCTTCATATGTGATTGGATCCTCTTCTGTCTTCACAATGTAAGCATAATCTTTTGTTGTTAGAAAAGATGTATCATAACTATACATGATAGGTTCTTTTCTTTCTCTCAAGGATCTTCTGACCTCTGCACTTCTTGAAGTCTCAGCCACATTTGATTCTGGATCAAATCTTGGCCCATCTTCAACATTATCCTGCAATTTACTTTTATAATCAACATCATCAATGTCTTCTTCATACACACTTACTTTTGTCTTCCCTTTACTTTGTATTTCTTTAACATCTGCATACTCATTTGTTGACCCTGTATACCATGTGCTTTGCTCATCAAATGTAACATCTTTGGTAACAAGAAATTGCTTTGTAGATGGACTCCACAATCTGTAACCCATTTGTCTATCATCATACCCAATAAACACATACTTCTCTGCTTTGGGTTCTAGCTTATGTCTCAATTGTGAAGGAACATAAGCATATGCTAAACATCCAAATACCTTACAATGATAAAGAGTAGGTTTCTTACCCCACCATGTTTCATAAGGATTTCTTCCATCTAAAGCTTTACAAGGTAAGCTATTCACAACGTATGTTGCAGTGTTGATAGCAACTGCCCATAAGTAATTTGGGCGATTCTTTTCCTTCATCATTGCTCTCGCAAACTCTACAAAGTTCTATTTCTTCTTTCTGCAACTCCATTTTGTTGAGGAGAGTACCTGCAAGTTACTTCTCTTTTTATACCTACATTCCACAAATAATCATCAAACTCTTTAGAGAAATACTCTCCCCCTCCATCTGATCTCAACCTCTTGAGCTTTTTGTTGGTGCAGGGCAATCAACAATTGATGTTTTAATGAAGAATTGAAGTCAAGGATTGAAGAAAAGATCAAGTTTTGGAGCATGAAGGAAGTGCATATTCAGAAGATGAAGATGTGTACATTAATTCAGAGATAGTTTACTTATACTATTGAATAGTCATGAGCTTGTAAATATTTGACTATATAAACAAAGAAAAATGTCGGGGCAAATGTATGAGAGTATAGAATACAAGAATTCAGAAGAGTTAGTAGAGATTAGACACTTGAGAAGTGTGAAGATTTTGCTCTCTCATCCAGATGTCAAGTTTTTAGTAATGGAAGAAAATTGCGCCTGATGTTTTTGTGCATTCTCCTTCTATGCTTGATCATTTCAAGAATCCTTTTGTAGACATCTAAGTCCATAGTTAATGAGTCTATGGTTAAAGTTTGAGAGCCTAATTGTAAACAGGCTATGAGAATTATGAGTAGGAACATTCATATGTGAAGAAGTGTTCACTGTTTCTGAAACAGGCGCATTCTCGATGGTCAAAGATTTGATCATTTCTCAGTGCACATGTTAAAGTTTTGTATGAATGAGGAGTCAAAATTTAAGTTGGAAGGTAAGCCATATATGGCTAAAAGCATTTGTATAAAAGGGTTTTAGATTGAGAGAACCAAGTGTTAGAAGTTAAAGGTGTCTGAATCGACTTTTCAGAAAAGCAGTTTTAGACATAGGTAACTTGTTGAGATCATTTCTCAAGTTCTACTGATTTTTTTGGAGTGATTCAACTTGGAAAAGGTGCGCAAACTGTAGGCGACACCGTCTACAAAGTTTCATAAAAAACTTTACACAATTGATAAGTTAATGAGAGAGATATGTGCAGCAGACTTTCTGTGTAGTCATCTTCTTCATAAAGTTTTCAAAATCTTTATAATTGATCATTGATCCTCTAAAATTGGTGAAGGTTTGAGTTACTCTTGTTATCGAGGTTCACTAACTTCAAGAGTAGCTTGTTCTTTTGGAGATTAACACTCTCCATCAGTGGTATCAGAGCAGGAAGTATCAAGATTGAAGGAAGGAGGATCTCGACTGCTGCAGCTGCAAAGAATTCAACATCTGAAGGTTCAAAAGGTGAAAGCTTGAGAGCAAAGCTTGAGAAGGAGGTCATACGACATCAAAGAAGTCAAAAGGAACTTCATTTGAAGTAAAGGTACATCTATTATTCATAAAGTTTGAAGAATTCAATACACAGGTGAAGAAAGGATGGGAGATTCTCTTCAAATAGAGAAGTTGGATAGAGAGAACTATCCAGCATGGTCAATGAGGATGGAAGCTCATCTTATGAGCAAAGATTTGATAAGTTATATCACAGGTGAAGAAGAAAAGCCTCAGTTCACAGATCCTAGTGTTCCAACTAGGGAGGAACTATCAGAATTGAAGAATTGGATGAAGAGAGATGCTCAAGCTAGGAGCATTATCTATATGGCAGTCAATGACTACTTGCTACCTCACATTAGAGGTCTTGAAAGTGCAAGTGATATATGGAATGCTTTGGAGGAGCATTTCCAAAATACCACAAAGTCAACGAAGGCATCCTTGTGGGCAGAGTTTACCACATTCAAGAAGAAGGCCTCTCAATCCATCTCAGATTATGTAACAAGGATGAAGGACATTGCAGATGCATTAGGAGCAGTTGATGAAGACATTGAGGAGGATAATTGGTAAGGCAAATCCTTACAGGTTTGAGAGGTGATGACAAATGGAAGCCATTCATTTTGTCTACTGAATTATCACTTGATCATTTCACTCCTGATTTAAATCAGTTGCTAGGACATATGCTAACCTTTGAGCAGGATGTCAAAGGTGAAAGTGATAAGAGTGCAGGTCAAGCAATGTATTCAAAAGATAAGAAGAAGAATAGCAAAGGGAAGCAACAAGCAAATGAAGATGAAGGCACAACTAGCTAAGCTAACTTCCTAAGAGGAAGAGGAGGTGGCAAAGGTAGAGGAAGAGGCAGGAGTAATAAAGATGGAGTCAAAGCTTGTTGGATTTGTGGTAAGACAAATCACTTAGCTAATTATTGTTGGCATAATACTCAGAGTAATTGTGGATATAATCAGAATTTTAATTCAAGAGGAAGAGGTGGCAGAAATCAAAGAGGCAATTTTAGAGGTAGAGGTAGTAGAGGTTACTTTGGAAGAAATGCAGGTAGAGGATTCGAAAGTCAACAATACAACAATACCTACTACAATTATGCTTGAGATCAGAAGGAGGATTCAATATTGATAATGAATGCAACTTGTGAAAGGAAAAGTGAAGATCAAAGAGTCTTCTACATTGACTCAGGGTGTAGCAATCACCTGAGTGGCAACATAGCTTTGATGACTGATTTGGAGAATAAGGTAACTAATCATGTAGTTCAAACAGGTGACAATACAAAGCACAATGTGAAGTCAATTGGATCAGTGAAGGCCAAGGATGGAAGTACTCTCTTGAGTAAGGTTTTGTATGTTCCTACAATTCCTAAGAATCTGATAAGTGTAGGACAAATTGTTGAAAAAGGTTATGAAGTTAGATTCACTAATGAAGGAGTGTTTGTGGAAGACCCTAGCAATGGGTATAAACAGATTGTTTCAGGGAAGAAAGAAGGAAGATTGTTCACATTGAAGATCCAAGGTAATGTTGGTCATGCCTTTTTCACCTATGGAGGACATAAGATCTCTGAGTTAGATCTTTGGCACAAAAGGCTTGGACATTTTAATGAAAGAGGTATCAAAGATATGGTTAACAATGGTTCAGTGCTTGGATTGCCTAATGTTGCAGGTCAACATATGACATACAGATGTGAGGCATGTCAATTAGGTAAGGCTCATAAGCAATCTTATTCCAAGCATGGTTTTATGTATTCAGAGAAGCTTGAATTGGTACACACAGATGTGTGGGGACCATCAAAGGATTTCGATATCAATGGTTCAAGGTATTATGTGATTTATGTTGATGATGCCACCAAGTGGATCACTATCTATGTGATCAAATATAAGTCAGAGGTATTCAATACATTAAAACATTATCATGTGTATGCAGAGAGAATTACAGGTCATAAGTTGAAGAGACTAAGGTCAGATGGAGGGGGAGAGTATTTCTCTAATGTTTTCAGTGATTACTTGTGGAATGAAGGTATAAAAAGGGAAATTACTTGCAGGTACTCTACTCAACAAAATGGTGTGGCAGAAAGGAGGAATAGAACTCTTGTTGAGTTTGCAAGATCCATGATGAAGGAGAAAAATTGCCCAAATTATTTGTGGGCTGAGGCTGTAAACACAGCCACTTATTTGGTTAATAGATTACCATGTAAAGCTTTGCAGGGTATGACACCATATGAGGCATGGTGGGGTAAGAGACCTACTCTAGATCACTGCAAAGTATTTGGATGTTTGGCATATGCATATGTACCATCACAATTGAGGCATAAATTGGAGCCTAAAGCTGAAAAGTATGTGTTTATTGGTTATGATGATAATCAGATGGGATATAGGTTGTGGAGTCCATCCACAAAACAATTCCTAGTGTCAAAGGATGTTACATTTGATGAGCAAGGTACTTGGTATGCAAGTACAATCAATATTTATGCAGGTGATGAAGAAGTTGTGAATCAAAAGAAAGGTAAATCAAAGGTTCAGATATTTGATGAAGAAGAGAATAATGAAGTACAGGTTGAAGTTGAAGAAGTGCCAAGATTTGATCCAGAGTGTGATGAACCAGAAACCTCAAGGAGTGGAGAACTCAGAAGGTCATCAAGACACATGTGGCAACCTACAAGGTATAGCTATGACACTTCTTTTTTGGCTACCAAAGATTATGCTTATATGATAAAGGCAAATGAAGATCCTTTTACATATGAAGAGGCAAAAGGTAAGGAAAATTGGGAGAAAGCTATGCAGGAAGAATATGATGCATTGATAGAAAAATCACACATGGATTTGGTTCCTAAACCAAATAGTCAGAAGATCATTGGATGCAAATGGGTCTACAAGACAAAGAGGTATGCAGATGGAAGTGTGTCTAGGTATAAAGCTAGACTTGTTGTGAAAGAGTTTGCTCATACATATGGTATTGATTATGACGAGACCTATAGTCCTGTGGCAAAGATGACAACCATCAGGACACTCATAGCCATTGCTGCATGTAAAGGTTGGAAGTTATGTCAATTAGATGTGAAGAATGCTTTTTTAAATGGTTACATTTCAGATGATGTTTTCATGGAGCAACCACAAGGATTTAGAGATGAAAGGTATCCAGATCATGTATGTAAGCTCAAGAGAGCTTTGTATGGTTTGAAGGAGGCCCCAAGGGCATGGAATTATAGACTTGTGAAGTTCTTGAAAGAACTTGGTTTCCAAGTATCTAAAGCAGATAATAGCTTGCTTGTCAAGGCAAGTGATGCTGGGTTCATTTACATGTGCATATATGTTGATGATATAATTCTTACAGGTACAAATGAGAAATGCGTTCAAAGCCTAAAGAAGCAAATGGAGAAGGAGTTCAAGATTAGTGACTTGGGAGACTTGTCATATTTTTTGGGCATGGAGATCTCATACACTCAACATGGAGTGTATGTAACTCAAGAAAGGTATTTGAGAAACTTGTTGATCAAGTTTAAGATGAATGATTGCAGGGTAGCACCTACTCCAATGGAGGTGAATCACAAATTAAGCAGATATGGAGGAAAAGAGTTCAAGGACATGAAGCTTTATCAAAGTTTGATTGGTAGTCTAATCTATGCTACATTAACTAGACCTGACTTGTCATATGCAGTTGGGGTATTGTCTCAATTCATGCATTGTCCTAGGAAACAACATTGGATTGCAAGTCAAAGAGTGTTGAGGTACATTAAGGGTACACTCAAAGAAGGTTTGTATTATGGTTTTACATCAGATACAAACATCAAGATTTATAGTGATACAGATTGGGCAGGTAATCCTGATGATAGGAGATCAACATATGGATACTTGTGTTATGTGGGAGATAAGTTAATTTCTTGGTGTTCAAAGAAGCAACACACAATTGCTTTATCATCTACAAAAGCAGAGTACTTTTGATGTATGAAACACCACAAGAAATGAATTAATGTGACACTAGAACATCTTTATGGTCACCATTAACTCATTGCCACTCCAAACTTTGAGAAATGATAGCCTAAAGTGAGAACTTTGCTTCTACAGAAATTCCTAGTCACCGAAATGACATACCTTCAGTATTTTGCTAATTTCTCCTAGCTCAAGTATTATTTCTCCATGAAACTTTATAAGCTGAAACTAGATAAGTAGAGCTTTCCAACAAGCTATCATATGCATCAAACGGACCTCTAGAACTCAAGTTATGGCCTTCACAAGATCACCCTGTATGACCTTCCAAAACTGGAAATTTTGCCTGTTTTAGTATTCTTGGGTGTCTAAAAATAAAAATTCGATGCCTAGCATCGAATTTCAGTCAAGGTCGATGCCGGGCATCGACTTTGAGCTTTTTAGGATCTTTTTCTGCACCAGAAATACTCTCTTTTACACACACATGAAGAAGACCACTTGTATACTAGAAGTCGATGCCGGGCATCCACTTTATGCTGAAACTCGATGCCAGGCATCGAGTTGCTCCACAAACCTCATGTTTTAAAAGATTCGACAACAGCTAACACACAAAGAATGAAAATAATGACTTATCAGCCAAGATTCGATGTCGGGCATCAAAATTGCTCAGAAAACTTGAACTTTTGAATTCATCACACAGTAGGCAAGCACGGAGATGATGGAGAGAGACTCATACACAGAACTTTACTCAGTTCTTTCTCATAGCTATGGAAACTCAGAAGTTTTATAGATGCTTTCTCACTCAGAGAAGCCCGACTATACTCAGTCGTATAAAATGAACTCCTTCTTCTACTTCTTCTCTCTCTATTCTCTCTCACTCTCTCGCCGCGTCAGTTGATACAAACTGACTTATATAGATTTTCGTATTCTCGTGATTTTAAAAAACTTCTAGAACTAAAGTGAACTAACTTTACAAATATGATACACTTGTGAATTTGTCCCTTCACATAGGCATGGGGTTTTCTTCCTAAGATTTGACCTTCAAATATATGTCCAATTAGTGATTGTTTCTCCAACAAGTACAAAGGTGTGGTGGAAGCTGCAAAGGAAGTGATATGGCTAAAGACTCTCATGAAGAGTTTTAATATCATACAGAGTACACCCACTATTCATGGAGATAACATGAGTTCATTGTATCTAGCTGCTAATCCTGTTTTTCATGCTAGGACCAAACACATTGAGATTCAGTATCACTTTCTAAGAGAGAAGGTGATGGATAAAGAGATTGAAGTTATACATACTTCAACAAAAGATCAATAGCTGATATGCTAACCAAAAGCTTGGATGGACCAAAGCTACAGAGATTCAAAGACATGGCACGTATAAAGAAGATAGAGAAAACCTCAATTGATGATTGAGGGGGAGCTGTTGGTGCAGGGCAATCAACAATTGATGTTTTAATGAAGAATTGAAGTCAAGGAGTGAAGAAAAGATAAAGTTTTGGAGCATGAAGGAAGTGCATATTCAGAAGATGAAGATGTGTACACATATGTACATTAATTCAGAGATAGTTTACTATACTTTTGAATAGTCATTAGCTTGTAAATATTTGACTTTATAAACAAAGGAAAATGTCGGGGCAAATGTATGAGAGTATAGAATACGAGAATTCAGAAGAGTTAGTAGAGATTAGACACTTGAGAAGTGTGAAGATTTTGCTCTCTCATCCAGATGTAAAGTTTTTAGTAATGGAAGAAAATTGCACCCGATGTTTGTGTGCATTCCCCTTCTGTGCTTGATCATTTCAAGAATCCTTTTGTAGACATCTAAGTCCATAGTTAATGAGTCTATGGTTAAAGTTTGAGAGCCTAATTGTAAACACAGGTGTCTGAATTGACTTTTCAAAAAAGCAGTTTTAGACATAGGTAACTTGTTGAGATCATTTCTCAAGATCTACTGAATCTTTTGGAGTGATTCAACTTGGAAAAGGTGCGCAAACTGTAGCTGACACCTTCTGCAAAGTTTCATAAAAAACTTTACACAATTGATAAGTTAATGAGAGAGATATGTGCAACAGACTTTCTATGTAGTCATCTTCTTCATAAATTTTTCAAAATCTTTATAATTGATCATTGATCCTCTAAAATTGGTGAAGGTTTGAGTTACTCTTGTTATAGAGGTGCTCTAACTTCAAGAGTAGCTTGTTCTTTTGGAGATTAACACTCTCCATCACTTTTGCCCTATAATCCTTTCTGCATAAGCATGATAATGCTTGAATGTTTTGAACACTTCTGATTTGTCCTTGATTACATATAAAGTAATCCATCTGGTTGCATCATCAACAAACAACACATAATATCTGGATCCATTTATGCTATAGTCCCTTGAAGGACCCCACACATCTGTATGAATCAATTCAAGCATATTTGAATACTTATATCCTGATTTATTGTATGAACTTTTGTGTGGTTTACCTAATTGACAAGCTTCACACTTGTACACCATGTGTTGCCCTTCAATATTTGGCAAACCAAGCACCACATCATTCTTTGACATTTCCTTTATGGCTCTCTCATTGAAATGACCTAGCCTTTTATGCCATAGATCTAATTCAGACATCTTTTGACTTCCATAAGTAAATAAAGCACGTCCTACATTACCTTGGACTTTGAGTGTAAACAACCTTCCTTCCTTTTTACTTGCAATGATGTTTCTATATCCCTGATTTGGATCTTGCACATAAACACCATCATTTGTGAATCTGACTTCATATCCCTTCTCCACAATTTGCCCTACACTTATCAAGTTTTTAGGAATAGTAGGAACATAAAGTACCTTGCTCAAAAGTGTACTTACATTCTTTGTCTTCACTGATCCAATGCTTTGCACCTTATGTTTGGCATTGACACCTATTTGAACTGTATGTCCATTCACCTTTGCTTCCATATCAGACATCAATGATATATTGCCACTCAGATGATTGCTACATCCTAAGTCAATATAAAACACCCTTTGATCTTCTCCTACTGCTTCATGAGTTGCATTCAAGATAAGAGTCATGTCATCCTTCTGATCTGATGCATAGTTATAATAATTGTTGTTGTAGGACTGAGATTGAAAACTTCTTCCACCTCCTCTAGCATATGATGTCCTACCACCTCTTCCTCTGAAGTTGCCTCTTTGATTTCTGCCTCCTCTACCTCTTTGATCGAAGCTCTGGTTATTGCTTCCACCATTTTGATTGTTATACCAACAATCATTTGCTAAATGATTGGTTCTACCACAAATCCAACAAGCCTTAGTATTGTCTTTGTTCTTACCTCCTCTTCCTTTACCTCTGAAGTTCATCTTTCCTTTTGTAAAGTTATCTTGACTTGAAGTTCCTTCATCATCAATTGACTGCTTCCCTTTGCCATTCTTTTTCTTGTCCTTGGAGTACATAGCTTGACTTGCACTCCTATCATTGTCTCCCTTAATGTCCTGCTCAAAAGTTAGCATGTGTCCTAACAATTGATTAAGATCAGGAGTAAAGTGATCTAGTGACAATTCTATGGACAATATGAAAGGCTTCCACTTCTCATCTCCTTTCATACCTGTAAGTATTTGCCTTACCAACTTATCTTCTTCAATGTCTTCATCTACTGCTACCAAGCTATCTGCAATATCCTTCATTCTTGCCACATAATCAGAAATTGATTGTGAACTTTTCTTCTTAAAGGTTGTAAACTCTGCCCATAATGAGGACTTCCTAGACTTGGTTGTGTTTTGGAAATGCTCCTCCAAAGCATTCCACACATCTGTTGCACTTTCTAATCCTTTGATGTGAGGTAGAAGATAATCATTTACAACCATGTAAATGATGCTCCTAGCTTGAGCATCCTTTCTCATCCAATTCTTCAAACTTGCAAGTTCCTCCCTAGTTGGAACACTAGGATCTTCAAACTCAGGCTTTTCTTCTTCTCCTGTAATGAATGCCATCAAATCTTTGCTCATGAGGTGTGCCTCCATCCTTATGGACCAAGCTAGATAGTTCTCCCTATCTAGCTTATCAATCTGCAAGCTTTCTCCCATCTTTGATCTTCTTTGTCTGCAATTACTATGATTTATGATAATAGAATGTACATTTGATATGAAGCTTTAATCCTTCTTGATCCTTTGAACTCGTACTTTGTACTTCTGCAGGTTATCTACAAGAATTTGTCCTTGTCCACCTTCAATTAGAAGTAACTTCAATACCTGCAATAGTGGGGACTTCCAATGCCTTTACTTCACTTGTATTGCACCTTCTGCTCTGATACCACTGTTGGAGACCTCTTAATCTCCAAAGGTTTGATCTGTACTGATCTAAGAACACCTCTATATCAGTTATGGACGAAACTTTACACAAATATTATCTTTATTTACCAAAACCTTCACTATCACTTCTCTGAGTGAAGAAATTCCTTCTTCAGAAAGTCTCCTTCAGAAATTGACTTCATTACTTGCACATATCTTCAAATTTCCTCAAACCAATGATGCACATATCTTCACACTACCTTTGCACAATCATATCGACCATTAGTCCTTTAAACAAATCATTAAAACTTGAATCTGATCCTTAAGATCAAAGGTATGTCAGAAACTTCCTGAACAAGCGACTCTGACATAGATAACTTCTAAGGTTGATTTCTCACAGCAGAGATCCCATTTTGCTAAATGCTTTAAGTCATAGCTTCCTTACCTTCTAACTTAGATTTTGAATGCTCATGCATCAAAAAATTTACAGTGCACTGAGATCTAAGCAAAACATTGACACAAAAAAGTGTGCGACTCTGAGAGATCTACCTGCAGACTTTACATACACATGTTCCTATTGATCATACTCACAGCATGAAAGAAATTAGATCATGAAACTTTGAACATAGATTCATTATATGTGTACAAAAGGATTTCTGATCCACATGATCACACTGAGAGAAATTTACAAAATACTCGTCGTTATTTTTGAAGATGACTCTCTTTACATCTATCTCTATGACACTTGTCTTCTAATGACTCTCTCTATTTTTTCTTTACATCATTGAATTATATACATATGGTTCTAGACTTATCCCGCATCTATTACATTACTCCTTATCATCCTAAGGATTATCTATACACAAATTACAAGAATTTCCAACTGTAATGTACAAATATATACAAGTTTCACTTCTGAGATCTCTTCACTTTCTCAAATGCCTTCTTGAACTTCAATCTAATCATAGACTTGCTTCAAGTTCTTTTTAATCATCAATTTGTGATTGTTTTGTTCCAACAGTTAGCTCCAAAGACATGTATGATACTTTGCTGCCTCTTTTTACAGGTGGACAGTCTAGTGCTGGTCCTAATGAGGCAACTTCTCAGCCTTTGAAGGTTTCATGTGATGATGCAGATCATCCCATTTCTGATGCAGATTTACATGATGCACTTGTTGATGAGAGAGCTAATATTGAGGAGGCAAAAACTATGCCAAAATGGCTGGTGGAGACTTTGCGTGACAACAAATTAGATGCACCTCTGTCATATTGTACTCGATCAGGCTCTCATAGTGCCTCTTTTGCATCAGATTGCTATGCTATGGCTGCATCTAGTCTCTGTGATGAGAATGAGCCTGTTTCATTTGACAAAGCACAAAATTCAGAAAATTGGATGGTTGCTATATTGCAATCTGAATATGATGTTATAATGAAGAACGGTACTTGGTCTTTATGTGACTTGCATCCTAGCAAGAAGGTCATTGGCACTAAGTGGGTTTACATGCTAAAGCGTAAGCCTGATGGAACAGTTGTTAGGTATAAGGCTAGGTTTGTTGCAAAGGGTTATGCACAGGAAAGAAGCATTGATTTTGATGAGACCTTTGCACCTACATGTCGTATGACTACTGTTCGGAGCATCTATGCATTTGCAGCCCATCATGATAGGAATGTACATCAGTTGGACATTAAATTTGCATTTCTGAATGGTGACTTGCATGAAGAAGTGTATGTTTCTCAACCCCGTGGCTTTGTGTAGAAAGGGCATGAAAACCAGGTGTGCAGGTTAAAGAAGGCATTATATGGTTTAAAGCAAGCACCACGTGCTTGCTATGAGAAGATACATGCCTATCTAATTGCACATGGTTTTGAGAACAATCCAACTGAGAGCACCTTATATGTTAAGCATGCTAATGATGTGCTTCTGATCATTGTTGTCTATGTTGATGACATGTTGCTCACTGGTCCTATTGAGAAGCATATTGCTGATTTTAAGGCTGATTTGCATGCCTCATTTGAGATGTCTGATTTGCGGTATTTGCATCACTATTTGGGCATTCAGTTTATGCAAGTTGATGGTGGAATGGCTTTGCGTCAAAAAAATATATATTAGTGTGACACATTACTGTAGCGTTTTGGCCTTGAAGATTGTAAGCCTATTGCCACTCCTATGGAGACAAGTTTACAATTGATTCTTGACGATGGTGGAGATGCATTTGATGATGTCCTCTATCAGCAGACTATTGGATGCCTGATTTACTTATGCATTACTTGGCGAGATATTCAATTTGCTCTCTCACAGATGAGCAAGTTTATGCATTGCCCAGGAAGCATTGGCAGGCAGTTAAGTGCATCTTTCGCTACTTGAGTGGTACTCAGCTACTTGGGTTATTTTATCCCAAGGGGGGATCACTACCGCCAGATTTGCATGCTTTTGCTGACTCAGACTCGGCTGGTTGCTAGGACACTCGTGTGTCCACTGGTGGTTTTTGCTTCATGCTTGGTAGCTCATGTATATCTTGGTTGAGCAAGAAGCAGCCTACTATGGCCAATTCCAGTTGTGAGGCTGAGTATAGGGCATCTTTCACAGCAATTGTTGAGTGTGTGTGGCTTAGATGCCTTATGGCTGATTTAGGTGTTGGTTAGTCTTCTACAACCACCATCTTCACTCATAGTGAGAGCACATTGGCAATTGCAAGGAACCCTATGTTCCATGCTCGCACTAAGCACATTGAGGTGATTATCATTATGTCAGTGAGAGGTTCTCTGCTAGGGAGATCAGCTTGGCATATGTGCACATGCAGGAGAACATTGAAGACATGTTCATGAAGGCTCTGCCTAGGGAGAAGTTTGAAGCTTTTCATAAAGCATTGGGCTTACTTCCTTTTGTGGAGTGATTTCCACATAGCTTGGCACTTCCTTATACATGAGTGCCAGCTACTTGTTCACTGCATCACTCCCAGGGGGGATTTGTTGATATATTTAGGTAGTGATATGTGTGAACACTCTAGGATCACCGGGGCACTTTTTTCCCTATTTAGGAGGTTTTTTCCCTCGACTTGTATATATGCCTATTGCCCTAATGGGCTTATCTTTGTTCATTCTAGTGGTAATACATTCAGTATTGTGTGTTGTGCTCCAAGCTTCTTCTTGTTCCTTGTGCTGTTCGCGTGCTTTTGTAGATGTCTAACTCCAACACTATCATCCTTGGAGCGAGCCCAATCTGCATCAGAATACATCTTTATATCTATGTCATAGGTAAAGGGATAGAACAACCCTTCATTCATTGTACCCTTTAGATACTTAAGCACTCTCTTTTGAGCTTCCATATGAGGCTTCCTTGGTGCATGCATGAACTGACTCAATGTACTCACTCCATAGGAAATGTCTACTCTTGTTAGAGTAGCGTGATTGAGAGTTCCCACAAGTTGTTGATAACTTGTAACATCATCAAGTAATTCACCTTCATGAGAACTCAGTTTATGGTTGAGATCCATAGGAGTACGTGCAATTTTAGTGTTCTCCATCTTAAACTTTACCAACATATCATTGTAATTCCGTTGAGTGATAAATATACCAGAATTTGTATGCACAAGTTCTAAGCCAAGCAAGTAGGTTAATAAACCAAGATCACTCATTTTAAATTCCTTCATTTATTGAGCCTTGACCTGCTTGATGCCAGTAGCATCATTCCTTGTGATGATGATGTCATCGACATAGACACATAAGTAGATAACTTTTGATTTGCCTTGCTTGCCACAAAGCCTTGGTCCTACAAATATGTATGTAAAAAGTCTATGGTTCCAAGCTCTAAGAGCTTGCTTGAGACCATAGAGTGCCTTCTTTAGCTTGCATACATAACCTGTTTTATCATCATCTTCGAAACTTGGTGGTTGTGCCATATATACTTCTTCTGATATCCATCCATTTAAGAATGCATTCTTGACATCTAACTGATGTATCATTCTTGGTGACTAAAGATGTATCATATCCATAACTTATGGGCTTCTTGCTTTCTCTTTGTGATCTCCTTAGTGCTTGATTTGAAGACTCTGGTATGTCTTCTAATTGCTTGAGTTTGATCTTGCCTCTTGATGCCCAAGCCTTGAAGTCGATCTATTCTTCATCCTTTAAGTTGATATCTTCTACCAAGTATAGATCTTCTTGAGTGAGGATTGGAAAATCATTTTCTAAATCATATGGTAACTTGAATTTCCTACAATCATCTTCAAACCATGAATTATTTTCACCAAACACTACATCCCTACTAACTATAAATGCTTTGTTAGTGGGATTGTATAGCCTATACCCCTTTTGGTTTTGATCATACCCAATAAATATACATTTCTCAGCTTTAGGTTCAAGCTTTCCTTTGATTTGTGAGGGTATATGTGCATAAGCAATGCACCCAAATATTTTGCAATGGTTCAATGAGGATCTCTTGCCATTTCATGCTTCATAGGGTGTCATACCATCCAATGATTTGGATGGAAGCATGTTGACCAAACTATGTGTCACTCTAGCACAATGGCAAGTACCAACGTGAGGAGATTCACCTCATAAATGTCAATCCGCGGAGACGTGAGGACCGGTATGAAGACCATGAGCAAGTGATGGCACAATGTGTGAGTGAAAGCACACAAGCATGCACACACATACACACACGTGCACAAAGTAAGAGCAAAGAGTGGAACAATGGAAGGACTTCGATTACAAAAGAGTTCTCCTACAAAAGCTCAAATCTACAACAAGCTAACCCCAAAAATGAGCTCTGCAGCCCTTTTTATAATTTTTTGAGTGGTTTTGCCCCTATCCAGACCTAGTGTCTGGCCTAGTTAAAAATTAGGTTCCAGGGCTTATTTGGGGGCTCAAACAAAATCTAAAAATTATGACAATTTGCAGGATGAAATTTCTAATACTCCTCAAGCTCACTCATGTCCCCTATTTTGTCTAGAGGTATCTCAGGAACTTTTTGCTTAGAGCCTTCTTTTGGCATATTGGAATCAAGATCTGGAACCTGATCCTTCACATGATTCCATAGCTCAGGTTTTGCTTTGAGCAGATCTTCTACAGTGAGATGTCACTAAACCTTAGTGTTCTTCACGGCGTCAGTGTTTCTTGGAACCACTGAGTCTTCATTTCTTAGCAATATTGTGGGAGCTCTGATATGAAGAGATTCAGATTCCCATGGGCTTGTAATTTGTGGCAACTCTTGTAAAGAATTAGATTCAAAATCTAGTCTTTCATCTTCTTGTTGCTTTGTTTGGTCTCCATAGATAGATGGAATGTCTTGGGGAAATTGATCGTGAAGATCATCACTTTCAGGAATAGGAGGGGGATTACCCTTCTCCTTTGTTGGAGAAACAATCACTAATTGGACATATATTTAAGGGTCAAAGCTTTAGAAGAAAACCACATGCCTATGTGAAGGGACAAATTCACAAATGTATTATACTTGTAAAGTTAGTTCACTTTAGTTCTAGAAGTTTTTTAAAAGTCACGGGAATGAGAAAATCTATATAAGTTAGTTAGTATCAACTGACGCGGTGAGAAGAAGAAGGAAGACAATGAGAAAGTAAGAAGAACTCATTTTTGTATGACTGAGTATAGTCAGGCTTCTCTGAGCGAGAAAGCACTTGTAAGCTTCTGAGTTTTCATAGTTATGACAAGAACTAGTTAAAGTTCTATGTATAAGTCTTCTTCCTCCATCTCCAGTGTTTGTCTTCTGTGTAATGATTTGAAAGGTTGAAGTTTTCCAAGCAAGTCGATGTGTGGCATCGAATCTCACTTGATAAGTCCTTATCTTCATATCTGATTTTTATCTACTGCCAAATCTTCTTGAAAAGATGATGTTGTTGGAGCAACTCGATGCCTGGCATCGAATTCCAGTTGATAAGTCATATTCTAAGTGTGCATGAAATCACCTATAGTTTTGGTGTCCAAAAGATCAAGACTTTATGCGGGAAGTCGATGCCCGGCATCGAATCCCTGCTGAAAAGTGGCCAAAAACATCTCAAGTCGATGCCTGGCATCGAATTCTCGTTGCAAGTCGATGCTAGGCATCGAATTCTAATTTTAAACAGGCGCTCTTACTAAAACAGGTAAAATTTCCAGTTTTGGAAGGTCATACAAGGTCATCTTGTGAAGGCCATAACTTGAGTTCTAGAGGTCCGTTTGATGCATATGATAGCTTGTTGGAAAGATCTACTCCTCTAGTTTCAGCCTATAAAGTTTCATGGAGAAATAATACTTGAGCTAGGAGAAATTAGCAAAATACTGAAGGTATGTCATTTTAGTGACTAGGAATTTCTGTAGAAGCAAAGTTCTCACTTTAGGCTATCATTTCTCAAAGTTTGGAGTGGCAATGAGTTAATGGTGACCATAGAGGTGTTCTAGTGTCACATTAATTCATTTCTTGTGGTGTTTCATACATCAACAAGTGGTATCAGAGCAGAAAGGTCCTGAAGAGCAGAAGGCGACAAAGGTACGAGAAGTTTTGGAAAGTTTTCCATTAAAGGTTCAAAGGTGAAGCATTTGAAGACACAAGGCATCAAAAGGTTACTTCAAAAGTATCCTCATACAAAAAGAACTTCAAAAGGTATTATCTTTTATCCTTTAAGCTCAAAGGTTGCAGAAGAAGGGAAGGAGTATGGCAGATCATATCTCCATTGACAAACTGGACAGAGATAATTACCCCGCATGGGTAATGAGAATGGAAGCCTTACTTATGAGTAAGGATCTCATGGTATATGTAACAGGTGAAGAAGAGAAGCCAGTATTCGAAGATGAAAGCCGACCAAAGAAAGAAGAACTAGATGCTTTAAAGCATTGGCAGAAGAAGGATGCAAGTGCAAAAGCCTACATCTACAATACAATCTCTGATCATTTGCTACCACACATCAGAGGATTGGAATCATCTGAAGATATATGGAATGCATTGGAGTATCATTTCCAAAGCACTACTAAAGCAAGGAAAGCAAGTCTATGGTCAGAGTTTACAACATTCAAGAAGAAGCCAAGTCAAAGTATTAGTGATTATGTCACTAAGATGAAGGATCTTGCAGATAGTCTTGGATCCATAGATGAAGATGTTGAAGATCACAGATTGATTGCTCAGCTACTTGCAGGTTTGAGAGGGGATGAAAGGTGGAAACCTTTTGTCTTATCAACAGAATTTTTATTAAATCATTATGTTCCAGATTTGAACCAGTTGCTTGGTTTGATGCTCACATATGAGCAAGACTTGAAGGGAGATGGAGATAAAGGACAAAGTTCTGCAATGTACATGAAGAACAATAAGAAAGGAGATAAAGGTAAAGCAAAGGATGAAGAGGAGTCTAGTTCTCAAGCTTATTATGCAAGAGGTAAAGGCACAGGCAGAGGAAGAGCAAGAGGTTTTGGAAGAGGAAGAGGTAATCAAAATAACAACAAGAAGGCTTGCTGGATCTGTGGATTGAGTAATCATTTGGCTCATGACTGTTGGCACAACCAACAAGGATCAAACCAGAATCAAAACAACAATAGCAGAGGTCGAGGTGGAAGATATCAAAGTAATTTCCAAAGAGGTAGACAAAGTCAAAGAGGAGGCTATGGTAGAGGTGGAGGAAGAAGTTGGGGACAGAATCAATCCTACAACACCACCTACTACAACTATGCAAATGACACACAGAATGAAAGTCATACATCATTGATGATGAACTCAATCAACACATCAGATAAAGAAGATCTAAAGGTATTTTACATTGACTCTGGATGTTCTAATCATTTGTCAGGAAACATAGAATTGATGTCAGAATTGGAAAAAGGCATTTCTAGTCACACAGTTCAAACTGGTGATAATACAAGACATAGTGTACATTCAATTGGAAAAGTGAAATGCAAGAGTGGAGCAGATTTGCTAACCAATGTTTTGTATGTTCCTACAATACCTAAAAACTTGATTAGTGTGGGACAAATAGTTGAAAAAGGTTTTCAAGTTAGGTTTACAAATGGAGTATTTGTGGAAGATCCAGAGAATGGATATAATCAGATTGTCTCTGGTAAGAAAGAAGGTAGACTCTTTACTTTAAGAGTACAAGGGAACATTGGTCAAGCTTTGCTCACACATGGTGAAGGAGTGATTACAGAACTTGATCTCTGGCATAAGAGATTAGGTCACTTTAATGAAAGAGGAATTAAAGCTATGGTTGCTAATCAGTCTGTACTAGGATTATCAAATGTGCAAAGTCAACATATGGTTTATAAATGTGAAGCATGTCAAATGGGTAAAGCACACAGGTTACCATTTCAGAAGAAAGGATTCAAACATGATGGAGTACTTGAGCTCATTCATACAGATGTATGGGGACCAACAAAAGAAGGATCTATCAGTGGCTCAAGGTATTATGTTCTTTTCATTGATGATGCTACAAGATGGATAACATTATATGTTTTGAAGGAAAGATCAGAAGTGTTTGGAGCTTTCAAGCATTTTCATGCATATGTAGAGAGAGTCACAGGTCAAAAGCTTAAGAGACTGAGGTCTGATGGAGGGGGAGAATATTTCTCCCAAGAGTTCAATGATTATCTTTGGAATGCAGGTATTAAGAGAGAAATAACTTGCAGGTATACACCACAACAAAATGGTGTAGCAGAAAGAAGGAACAGGATTTTGGTTGAGTTTGCTAGAGCTATGCTAAAGGAGAAGAACTGTCGAAATTATCTTTGGGCTGAGGCTGTAAATACAGCTACATATCTTGTGAATAGATTACCATGTGCAGCTCTGAATGGAATGACTCCATATGAAGCTTGGTGGGGTAAGAAACCAACACTAGATCATTGTAGAGTGTTTGGATCAATTGCATATGCTTATGTGCCATTACAGCTTAGGCATAAACTTGAACCAAAGGCAGAAAAATATGTGTTCATTGGTTATGATGAAAAGCAGATGGGTTACAGGTTGTGGAACAAAACAATTTATTGTTTCTAGAGATGTTACATTTGATGAACAGAAAAGTTGGTATGCAGATCAAAGTCATACAGCTGAAGAATTTGAAGAAGAGGTAAGAAGATGTGAGAAAGGAAAATCAATTGTGCAGGTGAATAGAGATGAAGACTATATGCAAGCAAGTACATCCAGAAGTGGATTAACAAGAAGGAATGAAGAAGCTCCTATATTTGATGAAGAAGTGTATCCAGACACATATGAAGAATGTGAACCAAGAAGATCAAGCAGGACTAGAAGACAACCAGAAAGGTATTCTTATGATACTTCTTACATAACTCAGAAGAACTATGCATATATGGTCAAAGATGATGAAGAACCTCAGAACTATGATGAAGCTAAAGGTAAGAAGCAATGGGAAGAAGCAATGAAGGAAGAGTTCAATGCACTGGAGGAGAACAAGACATGGGAAGTTGTTCCTAAACCAAATGGTAAGAAAGTAATTGGAAATAAATGGGTTTATAAAGTGAAGAAGCTTGCAGATGGAAGTATAGCCAGATACAAAGCTAGATTGGTGGTGAAAGGCTATGCCCAGACCTATGGCATAGATTATGATGAGACATTCAGTCCCGTAGCTAAGATGTCAACTATAAGGACAATCATTGCTATTGCAGCTTCAAAAGGATGGACTCTAAGTCAATTGGATATAAAAAATGCATTCTTGAATGGATACATATCAAATGAGGTATACATGGAACAACCTCAAGGATTTATAGATTCCAGGTATCCAAATTTTGTTTGCAGGTTGAGAAGAGCATTGTATGGATTGAAGCAAGCTCCAAGAGCTTGGAACTATAGACTGGTGAAGTATCTCAATGATCTTGGATATCAAAGTTCAAAAGCAGACCCAAGTCTACTTATCAAAAGAACAGAGGAAGGTACAATCTACATTTGTATTTATGTAGATGACATTATAATCACAGGTACTTCAGATGAAGGAATCAAGGAGGTAAAGAGATTACTTGAAAAAGAATTCAAGATCAGTGACCTAGGAAAGTTATCATACTTTCTTGGAATGGAAGTTACTTATACAGATCATGGCATATATGTGTCACAAGAAAGGTATCTTCTGAACTTGTTGAAGAAGTTTGATATGGAAAATTGCAGAGAAGCTTCAACTCCACTTGAAGTTAATCACAAGCTCAGTAAATATGATGGTGCAGACTACAAAGATATGAGGAAGTATCAATCTCTTGTGGGTAGTTTGATTTATGCTACACTAACAAGACCTGATCTTAGTTATGCAGTGGGAGTTTTGTCACAATTCATGCATTGTCCAAAGGACCCACATTGGATTAAAGGTCAAAGAGTTGTCAGATATATCAAAGGAACTATAAAGGAAGGATTATATTATCCTTTTACATCAGATTTGAAGTTGAGAGCCTATAGTGATTCAGATTGGGCAGGTAATCAAGATGACAGAAGATCAACTCATGGTTACATGATATATATTGGTGATAAGCTTGTAAGTTGGTGTTCAAAGAAACAACATACAGTAGCATTATCATCAACTGAAGCAGAGTACAAAGGACTTGTGGAAGCAGCTAAGGAAGTCATATGGATGCAGACATTGTTCAAGAGCTTAGGCATTGATCAAGGTACACCTATAATACATGGAGATAATATGAGTTCACTTTATCTTGCAGCAAATCCAATATTTCATGCAAGGACAAAGCACATAGAGATACAGTATCATTTTCTCAGAGAAAAGGTAATGGAGAAGGAGATTGAAGTGGAGTACATTTCTACTAAAGATCAGTTAGCAGACATAATGACAAAGAGCTTGGATGGTGTGAAGACGAGCAGATTCAAAAGCATGGCAGGAGTAAAAGAAAAAGAAGATGATATGAAGAAACAGAGAATGTCAATTAGTGATTGACGGGGAGCTGTTGGAGAAACAATCACTAATTGGACATATATTTGAGGGTCAAAGCTTTAGAAGAAAACCACATGCCTATGTGAAGGGACAAATTCACAAATGTATTATACTTGTAAAGTTAGTTCACTTTAGTTCTAGAAGTTTTTTAAAAGTCACGGGAATGAGAAAATCTATATAAGTTAGTTAGTATCAACTGACACGGTGAGAAGAAGAAGGAAGACAATGAGAAAGTAAGAAGAACTCATTTTTGTATGACTGAGTATAGTCGGGCTTCTCTGAGCGAGAAAGCACTTGTAAGCTTCTGAGTTTTCATAGTTATGACAAGAACTAGTTAAAGTTCTGTGTATAAGTCTTCTTCCTCCATCTCCAGTGTTTGTCTTCTGTGTAATGATTTGAAAGGTTGAAGTTTTCCAAGCAAGTCGATGTGTGGCATCGAATCTCACTTGATAAGTCCTTATGCCAAATCTTCTTGAAAAGATGATGTTGTTGGAGCAACTCGATGCCTGGCATCGAATTCCAGTTGATAAGTCATATTCTAAGTGTGCATGAAATCACCTATAGTTTTGGTGTCCAAAAGATCAAGACTTTATGCGGGAAGTCGATGCCCGGCATCGAATCCCTGCTGAAAAGTGGCCAAAAACATCCCAAGTCGATGCCCGGCATCGAATTCTCGTTGCAAGTCGATGCTAGGCATCGAATTCTAATTTTAAATAGGCGCTTTTACTAAAACAGGTAAAATTTCTAGTTTTGGAAGGTCATACAGGGTCATCTTGTGAAGGCCATAACTTGAGTTCTAGAGGTCCGTTTGATGCATATGATAGCTTGTTGGAAAGATCTACTCCTCTAGTTTCAGCCTATAAAGTTTCATGGAGAAATAATACTTGAGCTAGGAGAAATTAGCAAAATACTGAAGGTATGTCATTTCAGTGACTAGGAATTTCTGTAGAAGCAAAGTTCTCACTTTAGGCTATCATTTCTCAAAGTTTGGAGTGGCAATGAGTTAATGGTGACCATAGAGGTGTTCTAGTGTCACATTAATTCATTTCTTGTGGTGTTTCATACATCAACATCCTTGGCCCATTTCTCTTCTTGTATTTCCCACAATAACTCTTGAGAGTACTGCTGAAGTGAAAGAGGTGTTCCATCATCCATGGAATTAGGTACGTAAGCTTTCATTGGTGGTGAGCTTTCTCTTTCAATAATTGGTTGAGGTTGTCAAGGTAAAGAAACATACGACTTGTTTACCAACTGCTCTTATCTCTCTAGTATGTATTGGAAATGCAAATCCGGTTTGACAGAGTTTGTCTAATTGAACTTTTGACTAGTCTCGAGCATAGCTTGAGCTAGTTCTACCATTTTCATGCACATTTTTGTCCGTTCAATCTCTAAATCTGTTATAGGGTACTCTTGTCTAAGTTTGCAGTTGTTGGCCCTTCTTGAAGTCGAGCGTGGTAGGCCTTGAACATCATGTCCAAGCCTTCTAGGGTTGGATCTACAAGAACAGACCCTGGTTGTGGTTTATTTACAATGGGTGGCGGGGCGGGATGAGGTGGAGTGGATGGAGCTTCAGCATGCGAGGGGCTTTGAGATGCAATGTCTTCTACTTTTGTTTGCGGGTCTTTCAAGCTTTCCTCTAGTTCAGATATCTTTTTATTCCACTTATGATTGGTTCTCTACCTGGTATCTTTCCATGTTCTTGTTTTCCTCTTACTCAGCTCTCCTGATTCACTTGGCTCTGATTGCTCAGTTGGTTTTTCTTGTTGTATGGCTTGTGCCCTAGTAACTGCCTATATGGGAGCCACATTACTGCTACTAGAATTTGAATCCACCACTAAGCCTACCACATTAATGGGTGTAACCTTGGGTGCACTAGAGCGGTTGTTGGGACATTCTCTTGGAAGATGTTCTTTGCCACACTCAGGACAAAACCCTTGTATTGTGATGTTTTGTCCTTGTCTTGGAGTTGGTGAGTGGGGACATTCACGAATGAAATGGTCAACCTGACATCTAAAGCATGGTCCTCTAGGGACTTGTGGTCTTACTTGTCTCAATTGGGGCCTGGGGTTGGGATTCGTATACATGACATTGGAGTATTCTGGCTCCCAATTTTGTTCCATAAGTGGTTTCTCGTATTGATAGGAATAAGCCTCACTATTGTTGGAACAAATATATTACAAGCCTAACTATTGGCTTGAGTTTCTAGGAGAAGTAGTAAGAGAAGACACTATATGGAAATCTAAGAGTTCACTTGTGAACTCACCCTTGTAATTGTTTGATCATTTACTTGATGTAAAAGTAAGAGGAATCAAAATGGTTGAGTTCACTTGATAAGAATAGAGAGAGAAGCCACAAATTCTTGATTTGGAGGTTGGAGAATCAATCAACCTCTAAAAATTAGGAAACTACTTTTAGGTGAGTAAGATTCAAATTCAAATCTTGGCTCCAAAACTCTCTATATATACATGGCAGTTTAGTCACAATTTAGAGGCATCCATAAGCTGAGCTATATGCTATATCAATTGTGGATACAAGGCACACACATGTATCTGTAAGCTCATTGTATTCTATAATCAATATACATTCATATTTATGATCATACAAGTTCATATCTTCATGGTTGTGTGAGTCTACTCTTTATTGTTATGCTTCTCAAGTTTTTCAGTGAGCTTCCAGAGATCACTACTCTCACTTTCATGCATCTTTTTCAATGATTTAACTTGATAAAGGTTTCTTTTAGAGTCTACTAAAGAATCACAAAATTTCGTGGCTTTTGGAGTTCTCAATCTTGAGTTATGTTCACTTGAAGTCAACTTTGTTTGTTCATATTCACTCCTCTCTCAGATTTGCAATTTTATTAGTCATCTTGTCAGAGCTGGTTCTCCGCGTGTACTTTATCAAATTGCATGATTCAATGCTTCTTGGATTCAACATACCGTCTATTATTAGCATGCAAAATTTCATAATCATTGAATATTTGAATCTTGAGTTATGATCATTTTTTTGCTCACTGGTCTAAGTACTGTTGCAGCCCGTGAAAATCGGGATGATGTCATAACTTGTTAAACTTCATTCTCATTGTGTGATTCACTATTTCTGACGAGATTACTCTTGAAAGTTAGCTCTCTAAGTTACTCAGAGTTCCCCAAAAGTAATTAAGCTAATTGCTGCTGTGCTCAGAGAATTATTCAAAACACTCGAATAAAAATAGCAAGTTTTTCACCTCTGAATTAATTCTAGCTCATCTGTTTTGATCTATCTTTTTGAGATTGATCTTCCAAGGTACATAGGGTTTCTAAAACATCCATTGCCAAGCTAAAAGGGTCCACCACATACTCCAAGAGTTCATTTGGCTGGTGTAGTGCAAGGATTTTTCAGCACCACTTCATCTTCAAGCACATATCTATCCATCTCTTCACAGTGGTATCAGAGCAAGGTTGGACAACATGGCAGATGGATTTCCTTCATCAATTGACAAATTGGATAGAGCTAATTACTCAAATTGTTCATTAAGGATGGAAGCTTAACTCTAAGGAAGAAGTTTATATGGTATGTGGCTGGAGATGAAGTTATGCCTGTATTCAGAAACAAGAGTCAACCAAACACAAGAAGAGCAAGAGAGATTGAACACATGGTGTTCCAAAGATGCATTACTAAGGTCATACCTCCTTAACTCTATCTCAGATTTCTTTTTGCCTCACATTAGAACTTGTAAGACATCTCAGGAAGTGCGGGATGCACTTGAAGCCTTCTTCTCTTCAAGTACCAAAGCTAGGAAGCATCAACTATGGCTGGATTTCACAACCCTCAAGAAGGCTCCCAAACAAAATGTGACATATTTTGTCACAAAGGTCAAGGACATAGCTGATCAATTGGGAAGCATTGGAGAGGTAATATATGGAGAACAAATTGTAAGGCAAGTCATCAATGGATTGAAAGCAGATGACAAGTGGGAAGCATTCACCACAGCAATGGATTTGTACATGGACATGCATGTACCTGATTTCAATACACTCATTGGACAATTACTCACTCAAGAGGACTTATCAAGAATGGAGAAAGCTCTAAAGGTAATCAATCTTCAGCTTTATATACAGATAAAAGCAAGTCCAAAGAAAACAAAGGAAAGTCAAAGAAAGTGGATGATGAAGCAAGAACATATCAAGCTAACTATGCAGGTAGAGGAAGGCATGGAAGAGGTAGAGGAAGAGGAGGTAGACAAGGCAGGGGGAGATCCCAAGACTCCAACCCATGTTCTATTTGTGGATTAACTAATCATACAACTAAAAACTGCTTTAGGAATTCTAGGAATCAAAGAGACAAAGGATACAATAGAGGAAGTTATGGCTACTCAAGAGGAAGGTTCAACAATTATCATGGCAACTACAACAACTACAATCATTCAAACGATCAAGGAGGCTACAAAGGAAGGAGAAACTTCAATAACTACACAAAAGACTCAAAAAAATAGGATTCATTATTAATCATGAACATGGCTATGCCACAAGGTAAATCTGATGAGCATGTTTTCTACATAGATTCAGGTTGTTCAAATCATGTGGCAGGAAATGTGGCCCTCCTATCAGATTTAGAAGATCCAAGGAACAAGCATGAGGTACAAATAGGAGATGATACAAGACACCTTGTGGAGAAAATAGGAAATGTCAAAGCACCTGATGGAAACATCAACCTACTCAGTAAGGTACTCTATGTCCCTACCATTACAAAGAATTTGATAAGTGTTGGTCAGATAGTAGAAAAAGGATTGCAAGTTAGGTTCACAAGAGGAGGAGCATATGTGGAAGACCCTAGCCAAGGGTTCAGAAGAATAGCAAAAGGAGAAAAAACAGGTAGATTATTCACTTTTGAGTTGCAAGACACCAGGAACATAGCTCTCTTCAATTATGGTAATCAAACACTCATAGAACTAGAGGTATGGCACAAGAGATTGGCACATATTGGTGAAAGATCATTAAAGAAAATTTGCAGGGACCAAAGTGTACTTGGACTCCCTAACTTGTCAAAACAACACATGATTTATAAGTGTAGTGCATGTCAATTTGGAAAGTCTCACAGGTTACCATTCATGAAGAAAGGTTATATGCATGGAGATCTCTTGGATTTGGTTCCTACAGATGTATGGGGACCTAGCAAGGATGCTTCAATATCTGGATCAAGGTATCATGTCTCCTTTATTGATGATTGCAGTAGATGGACTATCCTATTCTTTATGAAACACAAAGATGAAGTTTTTTCATGCTTTAGAAGATATTTGGCTCTTGTGGAGAATCAAACAGGTAAATCACTAAAAAGTCTAAGGTCAAATGGAGGGGGAGAATACTTCTCCCATGAATTTGACTCCTTTCTTCAAGAAAGAGGAATCGAAAGAGAGATCACTACAAAGTACACTCTTGAGAAAAATGGAGTGGCAGAAAGAAGGAATAGGACAATTGTTGAAGCTGCAAGGTCCATGTTAAATGAAAATCATTTGCCTAATTATCTATGGGCTGAGGCTGTATCTACAGCCACTTACTTGATTAACATGTTGCCTTCAAAATCCCTTGATGGGATGACTCCATATGAGGCTTGGAATGGAAGAAGACCTAGCTTAGATCATTGTAAAAGTTTTGGATGTATTGCTTATGCTCATGTTCCCTCACAGGTTAGAGGAAGGATGGATCCAAAGACAGAAAGGTGTGTATTCATTGGATATGACAACAATCAAAAGGGTTACAAGTTATACAACCCTACCAACAAAGGATTCTTGGTAAGCAGAGATGTAGTTTTTGATGAGAACAATTCATGGTATGAAGATTCATGCAGGAAGGTCAAATTGCCATATGACCTTGAAGAAGATTTTCCAAAGCTTGGCAGAGAACATAAATCAAAGATTGAAGAACAAGATACTTCAGAAGATGATGAAGAAACTTAGATGGAAAAAATCAAAGCATGGAAGTCTAAAGGTAAAGCAAAATTGCAGGAACTTGGACATGAGGCAAAATCATCACAACATGGCTTAAGAAGATCTATAAGGGAAAGAAAAAAACCAGAAAGGTATGGGTTTGACACCTCATTAGTAACTAAACATTCTATTTACACATAGGACATAAATCAAGAGGAGCCATCATCCTTTGAAGAGGCCAAAGCAAAATTAGAATGGAAGCATGCAATGAAGGAAGAAATTGAAGCACTTGAGGAAAACAACACTTGGGAGTTGGTGCCCAAGACTTCGTCTATGAAGGTAATAGGCTCAAGATGGGTCTATAAACTCAAGAAGAATTTTGATGGTTCCATTAACAGGTATAAGGCAAGGCTTGTGGCAAAAGGCTTTACACAAACTCAGGGAATTGATTATGAGGAGACCTTCTCTCCTGTGGCAAAGATGCTTACTATTAGGGTTTTGCTTAGTATTGCCTCTTCCAAGAATTGGAAGATACTTCAATTGGATGTAAAAAATGCACTTCTTAATGGATGGATAACAAAAGAGGTATATATGGCACAACCACCTGGGTTTTGAGAATCAAGTTTATCCTGATTATGTGTGTAAACTTAACAAAGCATTGTATGAACTCAAGCAAGCCCCAAGGGCTTAGAATTTCAAGCTTGTTTCATTCTTGCGGGACAAAGGCTTTGAACCAAGCAAGGCAGATCCTTCACTCTTTATTAAAAAGAGTAATTCTGAGGTCATCTACCTATGTGTATAGGTAGATGATATTATATTCATAGGAAATGATGCAGATGGTATGAAGAAGATCAAAGATCAGATGAGAGAAGAATTCAAGATAAGTGATTTAGGATCACTTACCTACTTCCTAGGTTTGGAAGTTGTCTACAAATATCATGGTTTATTTCTCACTCAAAGGAAGTATATCAAGGATATGTTAGCGAAATTCAAGATGGAGGATTGTAAGATTGCAAGTACTCCAATGGAGGTCAACCATAAATTGAGCTCACATGAAGGTGAACTCATAGAGGACATCACATCATATCAAAGCCTTGTGGGTAGTCTAACTATGCCACATTGACAAGGGTAGATATATGCTACAATTTGAGTGTGCTAAGTCAATTCATGCACACACCAAGGAAACCACACATGGATGCTGCTAAGAGGATACTCAAATATCTCGAAGGAACCATAAATGAGGGACTTTATTATCCTTATGTATCTAATTTAGGGTTGAAGCTATTTTCTGATGCAGATTGGGCTGGCTCCAAAGAAGATAGAAGGAGCACTTGAGGTTATCTTACCTTTGCAGGTTCAAAGCTTATTTCATGGTCATCCAAGAAGCAACCCATAGTTGCTCTCTCTTCTACTAAAGCTTAATACAGAGGTCTTCCCATAGCTACACAAGAAGCTATGTGGATGAAGACATTATTCAAAGATCTTGGATTGGAGTTTGGAACTCCAACTATTTTTTGTGACAACATGAGTTCTATTCATTTAGCTGCTAACCCTATTTTTCATGCAAGGACTAAACTTATTGAAGTTCATTATCACTATGTAAGAAAGAAGTTTCTAAGCAAAGAGATTCAAATATCATATGTTTCCACTCATCAACAATGTGCAGATATTTTGACCAAAGCATTGGATGGTTCAAAACTTTGCAAATTCAAGGCTATGATTGGATTGCAGGTTATTCTTGAAGATTGAAGACTTCAAGCATACTTGGCTTGAGGGGGAGCTGTTGGAACAAATCTATTACAAGCCTAAGTATTGGCTTGAGTTTCTAGGAGAAGTAGAAAGAGAAGATAATGTATAGAAATCTAAGAGTTCACTTGTGAACTCACCCTTGTAATTGTTTGATCATTTACTTGATGTAAAAGTAAGAGGAATCAAAGTGGTTGAGTTCACTTGATAAGCATAGAGAGAGAAGACATGAATTCTTGATTTGGAGGTTGGAGAATAATTTAACCTCTAAAAATTAGGAAACTACTTTTAGGTGAGCAAGATTCAAATTCAAATCTTGGCTCCGAAACTCTCTATATATACATGGCAGTTTAGTTGCACTTTAGAGGCATCCATAAGCTGAGCTATATGCTATATCAATTGTGGATACAAGGCACACACATGTATCTGTAAGCTCATTGTATTCTACAATCAATATACATTCATATTTATGATCATACAAGTTCATATCTTTATGGTTGTGTGACTTTCTGCACAAAGCCACGGGGCCGAAAAACATACACTTCTTCATGCGATTCACCATTCAGAAATGTTGTTTTGATATCCAATTGATGTATATTCCAACCATGATGAGCTGCAATAGCATAGATGCTATGAACAGTAGTCATTCGACAAGTAGGAGCAAAGGTTTCATCAAAATCAATGCCTCTTTCCTGCGCATAACCCTTTGTAACAAACCTAGCCTTATACCTATCAATTGTACCATCAGGTTTACGCTTCAGCTTGTATACCCACTTAGTGCCAATGGCCTTCTTGCCAAGAGGCAAGTCACATAAAGACCAAGTACCATTCTTCATTATAGCATCATATTCAGATTGCATAGCAGCCATCCAATTTTCTGAATTTTGTGCTTCATCAAATGAAACAGGCTCAATGTCATCACAAAGACTAGAGGCAGCCATAGCATAGCAATCTCATGCAAAAGAGGCACTATGAGAGCCTGACCAAGTACGATATGATAGAGGTGCATCTAATTTGCTGTCACGCAAAGTCTGCACCAACCATTTTGGCATAGTTTTTGCCTGCTCAATATCAGCTCTCTCATCAACAAATGCATCATGTAAATCTGCATCAGAAATGGAATGATCTACATCATCACATGAAACCTGCAAAGGCTGAGAAGTTTCCTCATTAGGACCAACACTAGAGTGTCGAGTTGTAAAAAGAGGTAGCAAAGTATTATACATGTCTTTGGAGCTAACAGATGTCTCCATAGTACATGAAAGCAATGGCTCAATAGCATCTTCCACAAAAGCAACATCATAGCTAACCAGAATGTGTTTAGTTTGTGGATGATATAGACGATAGTCTTTACTTTCAGAACTATACCCAAAAAAAATACATTTTACTACTTTATCATCCAATTTTCTGCGATGTTCTTCAGGCACTAATGCATATGCCAGACAACCAAAAAGACACATATGAGAAAAAAATGGCTTGGGATCATGCCAAGCCTCATATGGAGTGATAGACTGCAGTGCTTTAGTGGGACACATGTTAAGTACATATGTTGCACACATGCCTCTAGCTAGAAACTGTGGTAAAGCCTGACTCTTGACCATACACCTCGCCATCTCCATGAATGACTTGTTCTTTCGTTCAGCAACTCCATTTTGTTGAGGTGTATACGACACTTTACACTAGTGTGTTATCCCACGTTCAACAAAAAATGCATTAAAATTAGAAGACATATATTCCCCCGCTCGATCAAAACATAGGGTGCCCATTTTACATGCTGACAGATTTTCAGCCAAAACAAAAAACTGTTTGAAGCACATGAACACTTCGGACTTTGCCTTCAATAGATATACCCATGCATGCCTCACAAAATCATTGATGAAATTCATGAAGTAAAGATAATTTCCAAAAGAAGCTGTCTGCATAGGACCACAGACATCACTAGGTACAAGCTGCAATTTTTGAGTAGCCCAAACTGAACCATCTGTTGGAAAGGAGGAATGCTGCATTTTGCCCAAAATACAACCTTCACAAACATGTTTTCCAGGTGCCTCAAGTTTGGGCAAAGAGGAAACCATCTCAGATTTCTCCAGGCATAGCAAACTAGCAAAATTCAGATGACCAAAGTGTGCATGCCAAAGCTTTGCATCTGACATAGCCTGAGAATCATGTACTACACATGCCGAATCATTTACAAATCTTTCATAGTCTATGAGCTTATACAGCCCACGACATAAAATGCCAGAAGCAATAATCATGTCTCCATTTTATAGATCATGAATTGTACATCTGTCATCAACAAATTTCACAACCAAGCCAATCTTGGCTAATGTAGAAACTAATAACAGATTTTTCCTGATCCCTGGCACAAACAAAGCATCTGACAAAGTGAAAGAACTACCATCAGCAGTAGTCAAAATGATCTTACCAACTCCCATAACAGGATAAGAGGAGTTGTTGGGGTGCACATATACATACACACATGCATATTACATACACACACATACATACATACACACATGCATATTACATACATGCGCACATATACATACACACTCACATATACATACACACTCACATACATATTACATACACACATGCATATTACATACACACATGCATATTACATACACATGCATATTACATACACACATGCATGTGGAGAAATTTCACTCCAATACATGCACCGGAAGTTAGAGAACCTCTTCTAGAATCTGCCCTGTAACATACATGCTTACTAAAATATGATTCAGTCACAACGCAGACATCCAATGCCTATAAAACTTTTTCCATGCACAGTAGACTCTTTTTTCTTTCTAACAAGCTAAAGAACACTCCATTTGGAGTTCATTTGACCAGGCAACTAACTGTTCAAAGGTAGACTACCTGTCATCTCAGGTTATGAAAAAAATGAAGGTTCACAAGAAATGTTCCCAGTAACTACTGGAGAATGATCTTATAGATATATTTGAGATGCAATGAGTATGCGAGATACACTTTCTAACAAGATATCATAAAGGTAGACTACATGTCATCTCATGTTATGAAAAAAATGGAGGTTCACAAGAAATGTTCCCAATAACTACTGGAGAATGATCTGATAGAGATATTTGAGATACAATAAGTATGCGAGATAAGCTTTCCAACAAGATGGATAATTACATAGAGAGATATCACCTTCAGAAGGTGGCTGTGTACAAAAAAGGTATGCAGCTGGAATACCTTTGTGCCTTGTAGCATCCAAATGAGGTACCTTCTAATATCCATTGGTGAGAGAATGACAGCATATGCTTCCACACCATCTCCTTGTCATCTCCTAAAAGTTTCACATTCAAATGATCTCTATATATAGAGGTATGGGCATGGAACTTTTAACCTACCCTTGCATATTCTCTCACCTCTTGACCTTTCACTTCATGTCCTTTGTCCTTCCATTTGCTTGGGTGGCTTTTGGTGCTCCACATCACTCCATGTGGATACGGCCACGACTTTTTGGAGTATTCCATCTCTCTACTCATATTTTGGCTTTTATCTAAGCCATACATACATTTGCCCTTTTTAATTCAACACTCTACTTTAAGGTTATGAGTGTACCCTTTATATTTTTAGGGTCTAGCTTCATTTTGGGCTTACAACAAATACATATATGATGAAGAGGTAATAAATGAGATGTGAGTATGTGTCAAGCCTCACAATTGGAGCTTTCACATGTTCCATAATTTTCAGCAATGCATATACATACATACACACACATATGCATACACATACTCACATACATATTACATACACACAAGCATATTACATAGACACATGCATATAATATAAATAATTAAATATACTATAAGTTTATATTTAAGATTAATGTAAGTATATATATATATATATATATATATATATATATATATATATATATATATATATATATATATATATATATATATATATATATATATATATATATATATATATATATATATATATATATATATATATATATATATATAATTAAATATATAAACAATAGGGTTTTTGGTTTTTACACACAAACTCATCCTAAATAAAGCTGAAGGATTAATATTAACTTATATAATCATATATATGTAGAGTATAAATAATTAATCTAA
Source organism: Ceratopteris richardii (assembly GCA_020310875.1). Taxonomy (NCBI): domain Eukaryota; kingdom Viridiplantae; phylum Streptophyta; class Polypodiopsida; order Polypodiales; family Pteridaceae; genus Ceratopteris; species Ceratopteris richardii. The sequence goes on along the minus strand of CM035432.1, from coordinate 65,747,928 downwards.
AAAATACATCTTTAGATTCCTTTAGGGTTTATATATATATATATATATATATATATATATATATATATATATATATATATATATATATATATATATATATATATATATATATATATATATATATATATAGAGAGAGAGAGAGAGAGAGAGAGAGAGAGAGATAGAATTTTTGGTTTTTGCACACAAACACATCCTAAATAAAATGTAAGGATTAATATTAATTTATATAATCATATATATATATATATAATATAAATAATTAAATATATCAAAAATAGGAGTTTTGAGTTTTTACACATAAACACATCCTAAATAAAGTTTACGGATTAATATTAATTTATATAATCATATATATGTAGAAAATAAATAATTAAATATATCAAAAATAGGATTTTTGAATTTTTACACATAAGCACATCCTAAATAAAGTTTAAGGATTAATATTAATTTATATAATCATATATATGTAGAATATAAATATTTAAATATATCGAAAATGGGATTTTTGAGAATTTATACATAAACACATCTTAAATAAAGTTTAAGGATTAATATCAATTTTTATAATCATATATATGTAGAATTTAAATAATTACATATATCAAAAATAGGATTTTTGAGTATTTATACATAAACAATCCTAAATAAAGTTTAAGGATTAATATTAATTTATATAATCATATATATGTAGAATATAAATAGTTAAATTTATCAAAAATTGAGTTTTTACACATAAACACATCCTAAATAAGGTTTTAGGATTAATATTAATTTGTACAATCATATATATGTAGAATATAAATAATTAAATATATCAAAAATAGGATTTTGAGTTTTTGCACATAAAAACATCCTAAATAAAGTTTAAGGATTAATATTAATTTGTATAATCATATATGTGTAGAATATAAATAATTAAATATATCAAAAATAGGATTTTTGAGTTTTTATACATAAACACATCCTAAATAAACTTTAAGGATTAATAGTAATTTATATAATCATATATATGTAGAATATAAATAATTAAATATATCAAAAATAAGATTTATGAGTTTTTACACATAAACACATTGTAAATAAAGTTTTAGGATTAATATTAATTTATAGAATGAAAATATATGTAAAAGTATCTAAAAAATAGATCTTTAGATTTTTTTAGGGTTTATATATATATAAATATATATATATATATATATATATATATATATATATATATATATATATATATATATATATATATATATATATATATATATATATATATATATCCTAATACCTCCACATGGGATCAGATGGCATCTCCACATACACCTTGGGGAGCTCATGACCATGACGACTCCAAGGTGTATCGCATATGTGATGGAGCTTCCGTGATGGATGCGGCCGGAAAGTCCATGCGGTCGGAAAGTCCATGTGACCGAAAAGTCCACGCGTCAGTGCATACGAAAACTTTGCCCCATATAGTTTGGATATTCTATTATGTTGAAATAGAGCAAATAGGATAAAGATTCCAAAAATTATATCACATAGTCGATATATGAAGAGTACTGGCCAGGACCTAGGCATCCTATTGTCAGCTTAGAGTGGATTTAGCACACGGCACATGAGGTGATGTCTCATCGGCGGTTGAAAGCTCGCGATGCTTTCAGAGCAGGCTTACCGAAGCCTGCATGGTTAGATGCTGAGGAGTGGGAATCGATTCATGATGAGCAGCAACATACTCCTCACTGATATCGTCAATAGCAAGATGTGACGGCCACACGTCTAGATACAGTTGGAATGTCACATTTGGGTGGCAGTGAATACAAGACTATGCGCTACAAGTTTGTAAGTATCATTTTAATTATTGAATTTGTTTGTGTTAAGTACATCATGTATGTTCATCTAACATTTTGCATATTTATTATAGGAGTTGGTAGTGGGTCGTCCTTTGATGCAAATCGAGGAAGCTTATGGATATCATCATGGATTGGTTTCACTGTTGGAGGACTTGGAGGGATGTGGTGCAATCATTTCATGGGAGCATCTATGATGAGGTGAACTTATAGTTTGGTTTGGTATTTTTAGTTGTTATTTATAAACATCATGTCAATTTGTCTCATTTTACACATATGCTTTGTTACAGGACTATAGGTATAAAGGTTTTGATTCCTTTGAGCATATGTATGGCAGTGCTTTGCCACAATTTTGTATTACACTCATATATGACAATGGTGCACCATAATTTTGTATTTGGTTCCTATATGGAAGTGCTTTTCCACATTTTGTATTTGACTCATATATGGCAGTGGTTTGCCAAACTCTTGTACATGCTTCATTTATGGAATATATATCTTTTTTGTACATGGTTCATGGTTCATTTTTCTCATGTCCTTTGTCTCCAAAAGTATTTTGCTATATGAAATCATGGTTGCCATTAGAGTACACATCACATGAACTTGTTTTCTTTGGGCAGAGTGTATTGTCTTTTGCTACACAATCATGGCAAGGTTGCTACAATAAGAGACAACACACTCTGCCCAAAACAAATTCTGCATATATGGTCGTCGGTATGCCTGCTCCCAGATGATCACTGATATGCGCGATGGTATGCCCAGAAAGGCATTGATATGAGCATCGGTATTTTGGATGCTTACACCGACGCTCATACCGACCCCTATATTGGCACCTATATCGGCAGTTTGTTACCGATGCATATATCGACCCTTACACCGACATTAGGAAAAAATCGTGCCCGTTCATTTTCCTCGGTAGAAGCTTCGATATACCCGTGATATGTTGTAGTGTCAGATTCTCAGCTTGTCAAGAGTAATGTAGCTACAATGATGGTATTGTCCACCCGTGTGCTCCCATTGTGGAGCTTAGATGGCAATCTAGACAGGCTCTAGATGAAGGGCTTACTAGTGCACAATGCTATGTAAAGCTCAACTTGGTTCATGCTTATATAGCTTTTACAAGGCGATTCAATATAGATAAACATAGTCAGGAGATACAAAATAGTCGATAAAATATACAATTTGATAATATCTCCACGACCAAAAGTCCTACCCCTGGACCACACACAAGGGGTCAAGCCCCCCTCTGCACTCTCCCCACTACGATTCTACGGGGAACCACACGATGCCACAGTGCCTTTATTTTCGCCTTGAATGGTAATCTAGAGGCCCAGAAGTTTATGCCCTACCTAACCCAATGGTTAGGCTCACAAAGATCATCTATAACCATCAACAGTCACACATAGACCTCATCTAACTTGAAAGTTAGGGTTCCACAAATGTCTAGGCTCTCACAATGGCTTCTCCTCATAATGGGGGCCTTACAACTTAGAGAACCATTGGATCATTTCTGGTCACTTGAGGGTGGAGTATTGGGTATATCGAACAGATTCAACATCTGCAGTTCAAGATTCTTAGGCTATATTAGATGCAAAGCTTTTGCATGCACACTTTGGTCATCTTAATTTTGCTAGTTTGTTATGCCTACAAAAATTTGAAATGGTGTCCTCTCTAACCAAACTTGAGGCACTTGGTAAACATGTCTATGAAGGCTATATTTTGGGCAAAATGCAGCATTCCTCCTTCCCAAATTGATGCTTCAATATGAGCTACTTAAAAATTGTAGCTTGTTCATAGTGATGTTTGCGATCCTATGCAAACACTTTTATTTGGGAACTACCTTTACTTCATGACTTTCATTGATGATTTTTCCATGCATGCATGGGTATATCCATTGAAAGCATAGTCCAAAGTTCTTATGTGCTTCAAACAGTTTTTGGTTTTGCTTGAAAATATTTCAATATGTGAAATGGGCATCCTTCGTTCTAATCGGGGGAGGGGATATATGCCTTCTGATTTTTATGCATTTCTAGCCGAACATGGGATAAAACATCAGTGTACAATGCCATATACACCTAAAAAAAATGGATTTGCAAAAAGGAAGAATAGGTCACTCATGGAGATGGCGAGGTGTATGGTCAAGAGTCAGGCTTTACCACATAGTTTTTGGCTTGAGGTTGTCATGTGTGCAACATATGTACTTAACAAGTATCCCACTAAATCATTGCAGTCTATCACTCCATATGAGGCTTGGCATGGTCGCAAGCCATTTGTTGCTCATGTGTGTATCTTTGGTTGTCTAGCATATGCATTAGTACTTGAACAACAATGTAGGAAATTGGATGATAAATCAATGAAATGTATTCTTATTGGGTACACTTCTGAAAGTAAAGGCCGTACCATCCACAAACTAAATGCATTTTGGTTAGCCATGATGTTGTTTTTGTGGAAGATGCAATTTTCCCATTACTTTCATGTACTAAGGAGACGCGAGTTAGCTCCAAAGATGTCTATGACACTTTGCTACCTCTTTTTACAAATGAATAGTCTAGTGTTGATTGAAATGAGGGAATTTCTCAACCTTTGGAGGTTCCACATGATGATGCACATCATTCCATTTTTTATGCAGATTTACATGATGCACTTGTTGATGAGAGGTCTAATATAAAGGAGGTAAAAACTATGCCTAAATGGCTAGTGCAAACTTTGTGAGATAGCAAACTAAATGCAACTCTATCATATCGTACTTGTTCATGCTCTTATAGTGCTTCTTTTGCATCAAACTACTATGCTATGGCTGCCTCTAGTCTTTGTGATGAAAATGAGCAATTTTCATTGGATGAAGCACAAAATATATAAAAATTGGATGGCTACTATGCAATCAAAATATGATGCTATTATCAAGAATGGTACTTGGTCTTTATGTGACTTTCCTCTTGGCAAGAAGGCCATTGGTACTAAGTGGGTATATAAGTTGAAGTGTAAGCCTGATGGAACAATTGATAGGTTTGTTGCAAAAGGTTATGCTCAAGAAAGAGGCATTGATTTTGATGAGACTTTCTCTCCTACATGTCAAATGATGATTGTTCATAGCATCTGTGCACTTGCAGCTCATCATGGTTGGAATGTACATGAGTTGGACATTAAAATTGCATTTTTGAATGATGACTTGCATGAAGAAGTGTATGTTTTTCAACCCCATGGTTTTATGTAGAAAGGGCACGAGAAAAAAGTGTGCAGGTTGAAAAAGGCATTATATGGTTTGAAGCAAGCATCACATGCTTGGTATGAAAAGACACATGCCTACTTGATGGCACATGGTTTTGAGAACAGTCCAACTGAGATGTGCTTCTTATCATTGTTCTCTATGTTGATGACATGATACTCACTGGTCCTAATTAGAAGCATATTGCTAATTTTAAGGCTGATTTGCATGCCTCATTTGAGATATTAGATTTGAGGCATTTGCATCATTATTTGGGCATTCAATTTATGCAAGTTGATGACAGAATAGCTTTGTGTCAAACAAAATATATTGACACATTATTGCAATGTTTTGGCCTTGAGGATGACAAACCTATTGCCACTCCTACGGAAATAGGTTTACAATTGAGTCTTCATGATGTTAAAGATACATTTGATGATGTTCTCTATCAGTAGGTTGTTGTATCCTTGATTTAACTATGCATTACTTGGCCAAATGTTTAGTTTGTTGTCTCATAGATATGTAGGTTTATGCATTGCCTAGATGTCAAGCATTGACAGGTGGTTAAGCACATCTTTTGCTACTTGAGTGGTACTCGACTACTTGGATTGTTTTATCCCAAAGGGAGATCAGTACTGCCAGATTTACATGCTTTTTTTGAATCTGAATGGGCTAGTTACTATGATGCTCGTGTGTCCACCTGTGGTTTTTGCTTCATGTTTGGTAGCTCATGCATATCTTGGCTCAGCAAGAAGCAGGCTATTGTGGTCACTTCTAGTTGTAAGGCTGAGTATAGGAAATCTTTCACAACGACTGTTGAGTGTGTGTGGCTTAGATGCCTTATGGTTGATTTGGGTGTTGATTAGTCTACTGCCACACCATGTTTATTGAAAGTCAGAGCACATTGGCAATTGCAAGGAACCGTGTGTTCCATGCTCGCACTAAGCACATTGAGGTGCACTATCATTATGTCAAGGAGAGATTCTCTATTGGAGAGATTAGTTTGGCATATGTGCCAACACAAGAGAATATTGCAGACCTTTTCACAAAGACTTTGCCTAGGGAGAACTTTGAAGCTATGCGCAAAGCTTTGGGCTTACTTCCCTTTTTGGATTGATTCCACATAGCTTGGCACTTTCTTATACATGCGTGTCAGCTCCTTGTTCATTGCATCACTCTTAGGGATTTGTTGACATATTTCAGTAGTGATATGTGTGAACACACTAGGATCACCGGGGCACTTTTTTCCCTTTTTAGGAGGTTTTTTCCCCAACTTGTATATAGGCCGATAACCCTAACGGGTTACTTATCTTTGTACAATCTCTCGATAATTCATTGAGTATGTGTGTTGTGCTTCAAGCTTCATCTTCTTCCTTGTGTTGTTCACGTGCTTTCGCAGACCTCAAACTCCAACAGTCATTGCCATGTGTGTGAGAACAAGCCATTATGCAAGGTTGAGTGCCATGCCTACGTCAACATGGGAAAATCAATGTGAAACTCAAAATGGAGTTACGAGTCAAGAGTCAAGACACTCTTGTTGGGTAAGAGAATGCATGAGAGGAATGAGTGAGTTAAGCATCAAAGCAGACATAAGATAGATGAAAATCACGAGAGGGCATTCCTTTTGCTGCATTTCCCCTTGAAAGACATGAGACCCATGCGACCATACATGCTCATAAACACTACCTCACCAATCACATGGTTTTCTTTCCCTCGTACACCCACAAAACACGAGATGGATTTGCTCGTATGAAAGCCGATCACAGTCGGCCATGGTTATCCGCGCAGCTACGATTGCTCCAAGTCCTCTCTTTCTCTGCCAACTACGAGGTCGAGGAGGGAAAATCCTCAGTCGAGACCTCGACTTGAGACACGATATCAATGGAGTTAGCCTATCGCAATCAGGGCCTAAATTTCACGACCAAGACAAAATGTCATATGACAGGCAAAATTTTAGTTCTACGAGTGGCTTCTACGAGAACTCCTCCAAGAAACCGTGAGATGGGCTAGGGTTTGCTTGACCCTGTTGGGTTCCCCTGAGGAACTTCGCCTTCTTCCCGCGAGCCCTCCCCCTGTCAAGGGGCAGTTAGGGCCCCTGCTCCCGGCTGTACCTCCTGTCTTTGCAAATCGCCAATGGCACTCTTTGAAGCGCTGCGAAATGGTCTTTCTGTTCTGGAACCGCAAGATGGGGGGATGGAGGCCTCTATCAACCTTCAGCACCAACCCGGTCCGGGTATCAGCATCATGCATCAGGGTATGAGTTCAGGTAAGGCCCATGAGGACTTTTCGGAGCTTCAACAGAGTATGGGTACGTCTTCCCCCCCAAAAAGGACTTACGCCGAGTCTACTAAAGCTCATGCCAACGCTGCAAACGGACTTTTTAATATCATGGCAACTAAAGGTAACTCCTCTCCTATGTTTACTCGCTGTAACGAAGCTAGCAACGGGGAGTATAACCCCCATGAATTGAACGTCAATAGTGATGACAGTGATAACGAAGAGGTTGCCCTTATTATCGATAGGGACTCGTTGGATAACTGGCATGACCAACTCACAGATAGAGTTGTTATAGGGCTCTGTCATGGTCCTAGGCTAGCTCAGGAGGTGTTGAAATCTTGGATCAAAGCTCACTGGGAAACCAGGGGACTCTTTGTCAAGCATGTTCAATACTGTCCCAATAATTATTTTTTATTTTTCTTTGAAGATGCTCAAAGTGCTCTGCATGTTGTGAGTGAAGGTCAGTGGCTAGTTCGGAATACTCATGTCTCTTTTTTTAAATGGTATTTAGGGTTTAACCCTAAGGGCCCTAAGCCCACAAATATTCCTGTTTGGGTTGAATTCCCTGATCTCCCTTTTGACTTCTACCCTTGGGTTGAAAACCTTGGTAATATGGTCGGTAAAGTGTTGGGCCAGAAATCTAGAAATTCCTTCATCAACCCTAAATGGGATCCTCAAGTTCTTATTGAAGTAGACACAGCCAAAGATATTAAAACGCACCTCATCATCAAAGATTCCATAGGCAAAAAATTGCACACTCAGAAGATCTTTTATCGAAACCTCCCCAACGCCTGTTATAACTGCTATAAAAAAGGGCATCTTATCAAAGACTGCCCTCTCATTCAGGAACAGGTGGACCAAACTGTCAAGGAAGCCCATAATGTTCAAGTTAAGGAGACCCAGGCTGCTCCAGAGGCTTTGAAACCACAGGCGAAAAAAACTCTTCACAAAAACAAAAAAAAAGTCTGTCAAATCTGATGGAGAGTGTTAATCTCCAAAAGAACAAGTTAACCTTGAATTTAGATCACCTCTATATCAAGATTAACTTTAGACTCCACCAAACTTAGAGATCATTCACCAATTTATCAGAAAATTGATTATTCTGAAAAATTCAGCTTCTTCAGAAAAGTCTGCTGCAGATTAATCACTCATTGACTAATCAATCCTGTAAAGTTTTTGATAAAACTTTGCACAACACTTCGCCTTAAGGTTGCGCAACTTTACCAAGTTAAATCTCTCAAAAAGATTGAGTATATACTGAGAAATGTGTGAAACACTTTACCTATGTCTGAAAGAGCTTCTCTGCAATGGCGACTTTGACACCTGCAATTTCTTAGCACTGGTTCTCCCAACTCTGAACCCGTTTGATCAAGATCTTTTAGCCATAGATGCTTACCTTCCAACTTAGATTTTAAGCCCTCATTTGTGTAAAACTTTACACTGTGGACTGAGCAATGATCATTTCATTGAAGATGAAATGTGCGCCAGATTTTACGACTCTTAGAACATTCTTACATATGAATGTTCCTAATCAAAATTCTCTCAGCCTGATTACAATTAACCTCTCAAATTCTAGCCATAGATAGATTAGCTATGGACTTAGACACGTGCAGAAGGATTTCTCAAAAGATTAAACACAGAAGGAGCAGACTGCTAAACATCGGGCGCAAGTTTCTCGATTTCTTCAGAAAAATTTACATACAAGTGAGGATGGATGATTCACTCACTTCCAATGTGTCTAATGACACTAATTTCTCTCTCTCCCTATTCTCTAATCTTCTTCTGCTCTCATTGCCCGACATTTTCCAACATATTTATATATGAATATATACAAGTGTATGACTAAACAAAGATATAAGTCAGCTAATGTACATATGTGTACATATCTTTGGATTTTCTGAACATGTCCTTCCTTCAACCATCTGACTTTGTTTTCTTCTTGACTCCTTGACTTCATTCCTCTATAATTCTTCAATTGATGATTGTCATGCACCAACAGCTCCCCCTCAATCATTAATTGAGGTTCTTCTCTATCTTCTTTACTCCAGCCATATCCTTGAATCTTTGTAGTTTTGGTCCATCTAGACTTTTTGTCATCATATCTGCAACTTGATCTTTTGTGGGAGTGTGTATGACTTCAATCTCCTTCTCAATGACCTTCTCTCTCAGAAAATGATACTGTATTTCAATATGCTTAGTTCTAGCATGAAATACAGGATTAGCTGCCAAGTATAATGAACTCATATTGTCTCCACAAATAATAGGAGTACTCTGAATCACATAAAAAACTTTCAAAAGTGTCTTTAGCCATATTACCTCTTTTGCAGCTTCCACCATACCTTTATATTCTGCTTCTGTAGATGACAAAGCAACTGTATGTTGCTTCTTGGAACACCATGAAATCAATTTGTCTCCTACATAGCACAAGTATCCATGTGTTGATCTTCTATCATCCACATTACCTGCCCAATCTGCATCACTATATATCTTCACTCTTGTATCAGAAGTAAATCCATAGTACAACCCTTCTCTGAGTGTACCCTTGATGTACCTAAGTACTCTTTGTCCTGCAATCCAATGTTCCTTTCTAGGACAATGCATAAATTGTGAAAGCACACCAACTGCATATGACAAATCAGGCCTTGTTAATGTAGCATAAATCAAGCTACCAACCAAACTTTGATAGAGTTTCATATCTCTGAACTCTTCTCCTCCAAACCTAGACAATTTATGGTTCACTTCCAAAGGTGTAGGTGCAACCCTGCAATCTTCCATTTTAAATTTGGTTAGCAAATTTTTAAGATACCTTTCTTGGGTCACATATACTCCATGTTGAGTATAAGAGATCTCCATTCCCAAGAAGAATGATAGGTTCCCCAAATCACTGATTTTAAACTCTTTCTCCATCTGCTTCTTGATCATTTGTATTCCCTTATCATCTGTTCCTGTAAGTATTATGTCATCAACATAAATACAAACATAAATAAACCCATCTTCACTTGCTTTGACTAGCAAGCTACTATCTGCCTTTGATGCTTGAAATCCAAGATCATTCAAGAATTTTACAAGCCTATAATTCCAAGCCCTTGGGGCTTGCTTTAACCCATACAAAGCTCTCTTGAGCTTACACACATAATTTGGACTCACTTGATCTTTGAACCCATCTGGTTGCTCCATGTAGACTTCATCTGAAATGTAACCATTCAAGAAAGCATTTTTTACATCTAATTGAGATAACTTCCAACCTTTGCAAGCAGCAATTGCTATGAGTGTTCTGATGGTTGTCATCTTTGCCACAGGACTATAAGTCTCATCATAGTCCACTCCATATGTCTGTGCATACCCTTTCACAACAAGTCTAGCTTTGTACCTAGACACACTTCCATCTGCAAATCTCTTTGTTTTGTAAACCCACTTACATCCAATGATCTTCTGACTATTAGGTTTAGGAACCAAATCCCATGTTTGATTCTCTATCAATGCATCATACTCCTCTTGCATAGCATCTTCCCAATTCTTTTTCCCTTTGGCCTCTTCATATGTAGAAGGGTCTTCATCTGCTTTTACCAAATAAGCATAATCTTTAGTAGTTAAGAATGAAGTGTCATAGCTATACCTTGTAGGTTGCCATTTGTGCCTAGATGACCTCCTAACTTCTGCACTTCTTGAAGTTTCTGGTTCATCACATTCTGGATCAAACCTTGGCCTCTCTTCAACTTCAACCTGCACTTCATTGTTCTCACTTTCATCAAGTAATTGAATCTTTGCTTTACCTTTTCTTTGATCCACTACTTCTTCATCATCTGCATGTACATTATATTTACCTGCATACCAAGTACCTTGCTCATCAAATGTAACATCCTTGGATACAAGGAATTGCTTTGTGGATGGACTCCACAACCTGTATCCCATTTGCTTATCATCATAACCAATGAATACATACTTTTCTGCCTTAGGTTCCAACTTATGCCTCAATTGAGATGGCACATATGCATATGCCAAGCACCCAAATATTCTGCAATGATCCAAGGTAGGTTTCTTACCCCACCAAGCTTCATATCGTGTCATACCCTGCAAAGCTTTACAAGGCAATCTATTAACCAAATAAGTAGCTGTGTTTACAGCCTCTGCCCACAAATAATTTGGGCAATTCTTCTCTTTCATCATGGACCTTGCAAATTCAACAAGTGTCCTGTTTCTTCTTTCTGCTACCCCATTTTGTTGAGGAGAGTACCTGCAAGTGACTTCTCTCTTTATACCTGCATTCCACAAATAATCATTGAACTCATTTGAAAAATACTCTCCCCCTCCATCTGACCTTAGTCTCTTCAATTTTTGACCTGTAATCCTTTCTGCATATGCATGATAGTGTTTAAATGTATTAAACACTTCTGACTTTTCTTTAATCACATAAATTGTGATCCACCTGGTAGCATCATCAACATATATGACATAATATCTTGAACCATTTATACTAAAGTCCTTTGAAGGACCCCACACATCTGTATGCACCAATTCAAGTCTTTCTGAATACATAAACCCATGCTTGGAATAGGATTGCTTATGAGCCTTACCTAATTGACATGCCTCACATCTGTATGTCATGTGTTGACCTGCAATGTTAGGCATTCCAAGCACTGAATCATTGTTAATCATTTCTTTGATACCTCTTTCATTAAAGTGTCCAAGTCTTTTGTGCCAAAGATCCAATTCTGACACCTTCTGCTCTCCATATGTGAACATAGCATGTCCAACATTTCCTTGTACCTTCAATGTGAAGAGCCTTCCTTCTTTCTTTCCTGCAATAACTTGTTTATACCCTTGACTAGGGTCTTCCACATAAACTCCATCATTGGTAAACCTTACCTCATAACCTTTTTCCACAATTTGACCTACACTGATCAAATTCTTTGGAATTGTGGGAACATAAAGTACCTTACTCAGAAGAGTGCTCCCATCCTTAGCTTTGACTGAACCAATTGACTTTACCTTATGCTTTGTATTATCACCTGTCTGAACTGTATGATTAATTGCATTATGATCTAGATCAGTCATCAAAGCAATATTTCCACTCAAATGATTACTACATCCTGAATCAATATAAAACACTCTCATGTCCTCATGTGAAGTTATCTGTTAAGTTGTCTGTGCTCTTTTTCTTTTATCCATGACTGACATTTCTATTTGCTCTTGCAACATCAAAGGAATCACTGACCCGGTTAGATCCAAAATGCTTAACATCTGGCTTTCTAATCTTCCTAAGCTTCCAGATGTCATCTGTCTCCAAGAATTAAAAGTTTGTGGTGAGTCTCTTCAATTTAACCTCAAAAGGGTCTCCCCTAGGTTCAAATGGTTCTTTACTAATCACTGTTCTGGTAAAGGTGGAAGTGCTATTGGTGTTTCTCTTCAAATTATGCATGCTTTTATTATCAGTTCGGCTAGTACTACTGGTCAATGGTGTTCTGTCACTCTTGGTGAACCTTTTGGCATCACCAGTACTTCTGTTTATGCTACTAATAATTATTATGGTCGTGCTGCTTGTTGGAATGAACTGAACTATTTGCAAGGTCCGGCCATTGTTATTGGTGACTTTAATATGGTTACTGATATTAAGGATAGATGGGAAGAAAAAGGAAAAGTTATCAGTGGTCCTGGAAAAGATGCTTGGTTTAAAGTTTGTAATTCTCTTGAGCTCATTGACTCCTCCAGGTCCTCTGGTATGACCTGGTCCAACAAGCAAAGAGGTAATTCTTACACTGCTGCTAGGCTAGATAGGTGCTATGCTAGCATCCCCTTTGTCCAGAATTGTTGGGACATTGATGTTAAGGTTGACCCTTCTTTGCTTATGTCTGATCACAAGCTGCTTTTGGTTACTTTTAGAAAAGGGAACCCTAAGCTTAGGGCTGGGTGGACTCATATTGACTGTAATTTCCTTAAGCTCCCTAGTACCCTTAACCAAGTCAAGGTTATCATCACCCGTAATTTTGAGCATTGCAGCTCTCCTTGCACTGCTTGGCTTAACTCCGTCAAAGAGATCCAACATTTGTTTTACTCCTTGAAAACCTTAGCTAGAACCATTAGAGCTAATAGAAGACAAACCATCATTGATCGTTTGGCTCTTCTAAATGCCAACTCTCAAGAATATCTTGATCTTTCCTTGAGGTTGTGCAAAGAGAGGTATCTAGAAGCTAGTTATTCTCTTGCTTCTTCTAAAGAATTTTGGAGTGAGAAGATTGACAAAAACAACAACTACATGTTCTCTATGATGAAAAAACAAAAAGCTAGGGATTTTATCCCTCCTTTGAAAAAGAAGAATGGTGATTATACTACTAACATTCAGGAGGCTTTACAGGAGGCCAAGAGCTTCTTTATCGATGTTTTCTCTGGTTCTCCCAAGTGGGGGGAGGACATCCAGAGAGCTAGAGCTACTATTGCTTTGAAAAGGAAGAAAATGATTCCTAAAAGCCTGAGAGCTATTCTGGACCTGCCCCTCACTAGCGGTGAGATCAAAGAAACCATCCATAAATTGAAACCCTGTAAATCTCCGGGGATTGATGGATTGCCAAATGAATTTTTTATGATGCTTAGTGATTTTCTCACTCCTTACATTCTTCGGATTTGGGAAGAAGTATCTGGTAAAGGGTATCTCCCTTCTCACATCAACACTGGAGTGATCAAACTTATTCACAAGAGAGGCAATAAAGAAGATCTAAATAATTGGAGACCCATAACTTGCTTGAATACTATATACAATATTTTCTCCTCCACCTTGGCTAGAAGGCTTAGCCCCCTTATGAGGTTCTTTATCCTCCCTAAGCAAAAAGGCTTTATCAAGGGTCGTTTCATTCTTGATACTATTGTTTCTCTTTGGGAGGGCATGGATTATGCTCTTGAAAGTGGGTAGGATTATTTCTTTCTTAAAATTGACTTTGACAAGGCTTATGACATAATAGAATGGGACTTTATTCTTCAGTCCTTGCAGGATATGGGGCTTGGGAGAAGATTCATTAAATTTGTGGGCACTCTTTTTGGTAATGCCTTTTCTAGAGTTGCCATAAATGGGCACCTTTCTGACCCCTTCAAATTGGCTAGATCTATTAGGCAAGGCTGCCCCTTAGCCCCCCTCCTTTTTGCTATTGCTAGTGACTCCTTAGGTTGGCTCGTCAGGGATGCTGTGGAGAGAGGCTTGATCAAAGGTATTGAAATCCCTAACTCCCCTTCCCCCCTATGTCTTCAAATGTTTGCTGATGATACTAATGTGGTCCTTAAAGCTGACAATGATTCTTTAACTGTTTTTCTTGAATGCCTGAATGTTTTCTGTGTTGCCAGTGGTTCTAAAGTTAATCATAACAAAACTGGTTTTAAAGCTTCTTCAAACACTGTGCCAGAAAGTATTACTAGTCTTGGGTGTAATGTCATCAAAGATGGGGAAGTCTTCAGGCTGTTGGGCATACCTATGGGATTTAATATTTCTCTGACTCAAAGGTGGGATTGAGTTTTGGAAAAATTCGAAAAGCATTTATTTTTTTGGTATGACTCTCATAACTCCCTTGCCCACAGATGTTTTATTCTTAACCACTATGTTCTTCCAAAACTTGTTTTCTTCTTAGCTTGCTGGTCTCCCTCCAAAAAGCAGGTTGGACAGGCTATATCTCTAGCCAAGAGATTTCTTTGGGGTGGTACCTCCCTCAACCAAAAAGTTGCCAAGGTCTCTTGGGACATATGTTGTCTCCCAAAATCTCAAGGAGGGTTGGGGATCATTTGCCCCACCAAAATGGAAGACAATCTTGCTGCCAAGTGGATCCTGAGAAGTATTGACTCAACTGATGTTTGGGCAATTCTGATTCAAAGAAACATTTCCAAATTCTACATTTCTATCTACAAGGCTTGGAATAACATCAATCTTTGGGATATAATTGTCTCCCCTATTCCCATAACTTCTGTTGGTAGTCAGCTGGTTACTAGGTTCTGGAATGCCTGGTTTAGAGCCAAATCTGGTTTTACTCCTAATAGGGACTTGCTCAACTCCTCTGAGTTTGTTTTGCAGGAATCTCCTTGGTTTGGCTGGATTGCTAATGAGAACAAGTGTAGCCTTGCCATCAAAGAGCACAAGTGCCATAGAGCTGGATATAAAGCCTGGAAGGACCTTACTCACAATGGAGAGGTTATGTCTGAGCAAGATCTCCTATCCCATTCTGACATCTCTGCTTCTTGTTTGCAGGTTCTGGAGGCCCACAAGCTGATGCTGGTAGAGCAGCTGGATGGAAGTCTTAGGAAGAAGGTCAACCTCACTGAAGTGGCTTGCATCATATTAAAAGATTTTAAGAAGGCCAGGGGCAGGATTGACCATATTGTGCCCAAACTTAATAGCAGATGGGCCTGCAACTGGTCTGCTAAACAGTGGGCATTCAGGTTTAAATCTCTGTGGGTCTACCCAGATCATATCAAGCAATCATATCTTCAATGGTTAATGCGCTATAATGGTCTGTGGATTGGTCCCAGAGTCAAGAAAATTATTATTAATGGAGGTCTTTGTACATTCTGTGGCAAGGAGGAAGATGTTAGTCATTTGCTCTTTGAATGTTCTCATGCTAAGAAATTTTGGACCATTGTTGAGTCTTATCTCTCATCCAGAGGGTACCAGGGTCTCAGCCAGGAATCCATCATCCTTGGCTGCTGCAGTAACATGGATGTCTTATTGTGGAACATATGGAGAGGCCATATTTTGTGGCATATCTGGTGCAGCAGAAACAATAGGGTTTTCTGTAATAGTAATAAAAATTTCTTGATTTCCTTGTATAGAACTCTCAAGAAAAGCTCCTATAAATGAATTCAATGTATCTCTAGTCCCTCTACCCATAAGGAAAGTATCCTTGAATTGGTTAAAGGCATTAAATCCTCCAAATGGAGAAACACCTTAGCCTCTGTATACTCAGCCCAAAGGCTTGACATGGCCTCCTTTTTGTAATTCCCTGGTGGCTTGTGGCTCTTGCCCCTTGCACAGAATGTATAGTCTTCTTTTGATATAATTTTCCTGCTTTTTCAAAAAAAAAAAAATTAGTTCTACCTTTCATAAGAGAAATTTTGACATGTTTATACAAGGCATATACATATAATATATATACAGATCTATAAAAAATGACAGGAAAATTTGACAGGAGGTTTTAAAAAACACCTGTTTTGATAGGCAAAATGGCCAATGACAGGCAAAGTGGCTGTCAATTTTAGGCCCTGATTCTGATTCTGATTCGCAATGCGCGCGTATGTGGGGTGATGGCAATGTTCCAAATAGCGAGAAAAGCGTGAGTCAAGGTAGGTCGAGTA
The DNA here is from genome assembly GCA_020310875.1 of Ceratopteris richardii. Classification (NCBI taxonomy): domain Eukaryota; kingdom Viridiplantae; phylum Streptophyta; class Polypodiopsida; order Polypodiales; family Pteridaceae; genus Ceratopteris; species Ceratopteris richardii. The sequence goes on along the minus strand of CM035432.1, from coordinate 65,731,284 downwards.
GCAGGCAGTGGTCGCACATGTCGGTAGGGATGGCAGGCTCCAGAGGCGGAGGGAGCTTTTCTGTGTGCGGGCATCGAGAGACGGGAACGAAGACGACCACGAAACTGCGATGTCACCAGAACAGAACGGCGTATGCTCCATCTCTCACAGTCGCATCCTTTCGTTCTTTCGTGTGTCTAGCTTGCCTCCTTTCCAAATGCCTACGAGCCAAACTCCCTCTGCGATGTCAGGCCATAGCCTTACTGCTTCGAGACGCTCTGCGTTTCCTTCGATAGAAGTTGTCGCTGCAATCACAGTCAGCAAGATGCATCCATGTCCATCGCTTCGCTCAAGAAAGCGATAAGTTCCTCAAACAGCAGATGCCAAAGCCATAGACAGTATTCATTCTCTCATTGTTATCTCCATCGAGATTGATATGAATACTTTGACGTGCATCTCGAATACAACCAGCTTGGGGTTTCTTCGTCCATGGCATTCTTCGCCGAAATTTGTTCAAGCTATCTGAAATATGGCTCGCTTGTTTTTCTGAGAGAGGCAGACTCTGGGGCGCTGCGGATGACACTGTTTTAAGAAGATTGCCATGCCCACATTCGCGGTTTGTGTGTGGCGAGTCGCGACTCGCGACATAGCTGGAAGCATATAGGGATGAAGAGACATAGATACCTGTACGCTTGTCGTGTTGTCATAATTTGGCCATATCCCACTTTTTGCGCTTTCGGATCGCTTGATCAGCTCCAGCTCCTGTCAGCTCCAAGTTCCAACATATAGGGTTTAAGAACCATCGCCTGGGAGTTTGAAATCTGCAGCTACAAACAACGACGATATGTTGAGGCTACACTGTACATGCTTACAGCAAACAGCATCCCTTCACTCTCTCTTTTAGAGAGAGAATGAGAGAGAGAGAATGAGAGAGAGAATGAGAAAGATTACAATCTAAAGTTTTTTTCTTTTCGACAGAACAAGAAAGATTAATATTAAAAAGGTAAAATATAGAGGGGTAGAATGAAGATCATCACCCCCAGTAAAGGTCATTGGCCAAAGGCCAGGTTACAACAAAGCAATAAGAAGGGTGCACATTTGACTTTTTTTCCTGGAATACAATTTAAGACGGAGATTTTTCCATTTCTTGTAGTTGTTCTTCCTTAGGACATCATGAGTGCTTGTCTCTCTGTCAGTAGCATCGGTCAGGTCACAGAGGAATTACATAAGTACATAATTTTTTGAATGCCATTGTTACAAAAAAATATGAAGTCTTTGGGTTTGTTGGAAAAGACATGGGAGCATCTATTCTTCCAGATCGACCACAATATGTGGTTTCTAATCAAGTGTCAAAGAAGCATATCCATCTTAAAACACACTCCCAAGAGAATTTCTTTGTAGCCAAGCTGAGGGAGGCCAATATAGATTAATCGTTGACCAAAATTTCTGAGCCTGAAGACAGTTGATAAACAGATGCGCCATATCTTCAAATTGACCACAATGGGAACATTTACCAAATTCAATATTAATCTTGCTAGCTCTCTCCCCGGTCCAAAGCCTCTTGTGCACAATGAGCCACTGAAGACAAGATTGCTTGACGGAGGGGGGAAACGCCCAAATACATAAGAATCTGAATTTCCACTGAGATGGGGACCATTGCACTTTCCAATACCTATTCAACTTAGGCGTGATCTTGGAGATGGGAGTAAAAGAGTTACTTTTGAAGTATCTGTACATGTCAGCTGCAACAGCACCAATACTCAAAAGTCTAGCAGAAGAACACCCGGCCAAGATATCCAGCAGCTCCTCCCTTTTGTTCTTCAAAACCTGTTTACAAGCAAAAGAAAGGCCGTCAGTAGCAAAAATGGATTCTTTAGTGATTACCTGATTCCCAATGAGAAAGTCTGTCCATTTGGAGAAGCCAGCTTTTCTACAGTTATTCATTCTAATGGATAACTGGTAGTCGGGGGGGACCTCCTTCCAACCAATCCAAGCAGACTGCTGCACCTGAAAAGATGAGTTAGTAGCAAAAGCAAAAGGAATTTTGTACATACTTTTAACTTTCATCCATGCCCTCCAGAAGGAACACACCAACCTGCTACCATAGGGAGAGAATATATAAGGGGAAGAGAGGATATCCCACAAATCAAAGTTATTCCAGCTTTTGAAACCAACAATGTAAAATTTATTAATATTCCTTTTCACAAGACAAGCCCATAAGTCTGGTAGACGCTCTCGCAATCCACTTAGCCGCCAACTGAGCAGCCATCTTGGATGGGCAGATGATACCAAGCCCACCCTCTTCTTTCTGCATACAACATACCTTCCACGCAACTTTGGGCACTTTGATGGAGTCCTGTGAGCCACCCCAAAGGAACCACCTAGACAGGGCAATGACCTGCGACAAATGCTTTTTGCTAGGCATCCAACAAGCAAGGAAATAAGTGATGGTGGGCAGAATATAGTGCTTCAAAACAAAAGCCCTGTGAGCAAGATTTTGTTGAAAGGACAGCCATTTAGTTATTTTATCTCTAAATTTAGATAGAACCCAATTCCACCTCTGCTCAAAGGAAATATCAAAACCCATAGGAATGCCCAAGAGCCGAAAGACTTCACCCTTTTTTATGATAGAATAACCATGACTAGTCCCCGATCCCGGAACAGCAGAGTTAGAAGAAAAAAACCAGTTTTTTTATGATTAACAGTGGATCCACTAGCCAAACAGAAAGTATGCAAACAAGAAAGGAAAGAATCGGTTGAAACGTCATCAGCAATGGTTATCATATTGGTATCATCGGCAAACATCTGAAGCCGGAGTTGCATACTTGTGTTAGGGATTTGGATGCCTCTAATGGTCCCTTGGGTCATGCAATCTCTAACCAACCACCCAAGGGCATCGCTGCAAATGGCAAAACGAAGAGGAGCAAGGGGGCAGCCTTGACGAATAGACCTGTGAAGCCTGAAGGGATCAGAAATTTGGCCATTGATAGCAACCCTAGACTTAGCATTTCCAAAAAGAAGACTAGTGAACTTGATAAACTTTTTTCCTAATCCAACATCATGTAGAGACTGGAGAATAAAATCCCAATCAACCCTATCATAGGCTTTGTCAAAGTCAACCTTAAAGAAGAAGGTGGCTAAATTAGCCTCTTCGGCATAGTTCATACCTTCCCAAATAGAAATGATTGCATCAAGAATGAATCTACCTTTGATGAACCCTTTTTGCTCCGGGAGAATGATATCATTCATGATAGGGCTAAGCCTACGGGCAAGCGTGGATGCATAGATTTTGTAAAGGGAAGTCAGACAAGAGATAGGACGCCAGTTATTGAGGTCGTCCTTGGGTCCCTTTTTGTGAATCAACTTAATGACTCCATAATTAACGAAGAAAGAAAGGGTACCTCTCCTAATGGCTTCCTACCAGATCAAGAGAATGATGGGCACCAAAAAGTCAACCAACTCCTGAAAGAATTCATTAGGAATACCATCATACCCAGGCGACTTGCCACGCTTCAATTTATAAATGGTTTCTCTGACCTCGCCAGCAGAGAGGGGCATGTCCAAGATAGCAGCCAAAGAAGGAGGTATCATTTTCTTTCTCTTAAGGGCTATCGTGGCTCTAGCACGTTGGATGTCTTCCCCTCTCTTGGGAGGCACGGAGAAAACATTCATAAAGAAGCAAACAGCCTCCTGCAAATTATCAGAGGTACAAGTAGCATAATCCCCAGTGGACCTTTTCAACAAAGGAACAAAATCCCTAGCCTTTATCTTTTTTAACATATCAAACATGTGCTTATTCGGTTTGTCCAACTTACCTACCCAAAATTCTCTCGACGTGGCAAGGGCACCACTGGCAAGGAGGTAGTCTTCCAGTCTTAACCTATTCTGAAGCTCGAGGACCCTCTGACAATAGTCATTGCTCCCATTTTGAGAGCTCTTAAGAGTTTCTATCTCTTGAACTATCATCATCCTTCTTTTCAGCCTCAACTCTTTGGCCTTCGCTTTGTAAATGGTGAAGAGCTTTTGGATTTCCTTGATAGCGTTCTCCTAGGCAGTAGAAGGGGACACATGACACGCAAAGTGAGCTTTAAAGATATTAATGGTCTCTTCTTTAACACACGGGATTTTGAGCAGGGAGGGATCCAGGTGAGGCCAGCCAGGCTTGTACTCAGGATAATTAGCAAACAGCTTAGTAACCATAGGGGTGTGATCCGACACCTGCATGGAGTGATCGAGCAAACACTTACAATGCCAAAGATCTTGAAACCTAGAGATGTTCATATAAACCCTATCTAATCTAGCAGACAGAAAGTTAGTAGCATTTCTGTTACTCCAAGTGTGCCCAGAGGAAGAAGAGCAATCAAGCAGATTAAGAGTGTTGGACAGATGATACCAACTCTGTCTTTCTCTCCCCTGCAAGATGTCGTCCCGGTTGCCAGTTCTATCATCACTGTTCAACACCATGTTAAAGTCTCCAGCAAGAATAACATTATCAGAGAGCCCGACCAGCTCTTCCCAGCAGGAAGATCTGACAATAGAATTGTTAGATGCATAAATGCTGGCAATAGTGAAGTTAAGGGGATGATCACATTTTAGAGCAACCCACTGATTAGAATCACTCTTTATGACTTTTTCCACAAGATGATGCAAGTTAGAAGAGATACCAATAGCAGATCCGCCTTTACCACTGGTATGATTGGTAATGAACCAAGAATGCTTACTAGACAAGACTTGAAGATTATTCAGCAGGTCAGGACCACCAATCTTAAGCTCTTGTAAACAAATAAAGTCAGGATGATGAGAGGACTCCAACAACCAACGGTTGACCACCTTGGCTCTGACAGGATCAGTTATGCCTTTAACATTAAAAGATAAGATATTGATTAAGTCCATAAAGAGGGATAGAAAACCTGCTGGACAACCAAAGAGATAACCCAACTCATGGAGGAGAGACCACTTATTTTATACCACTAGTCTATTACAACATGACTGTTTTTACTACTTTGCTGTAGCACCCACACAACAGGAGGAGGATTAGGTAAAACCGATGTGAGTTGCCACTTATACACAAAGAAACACAAAATGGACTGCATGCCAATTCCAATATTCCAATCAGACAAGCTCAAGAGAATATTACCCCAGAAGTAGCCAGAATCAAAGTACAAGTGTTTACCAGGACAATTGACAAAACCATTACTCATAAACTTGGGAGCAGACTTCAAATAGGACTTACTGGAGACCTGTTCATTGGACCAAAACTCCCACTTATGGTACCGGTTAGCAATACAAGGTCTGGACTTCACCACATCTATGAAGTTGCCCCCCAACAAGTGGCACAAGGAGAACAGCTTAATACACATAGCAGTCAGCCTGGTACTCAAAAGACAATGCAACACATAGACTCCAGCTTTTATGGAAGCAACCCCAGGATGAATTAATTTCTTAATTTCATCCGGCAGCAAAATAAAGAACAACCATCTCCGCCACTTGCTACTGTGGAGAGAGCACCTACTCCCAGGCACAGAGCAGCAAGAAGTACTTCCCAGGACACACCACCTGTGGGCATACAGGAAGACATACCAAGAGCATTGCATGCATAATTTATCGTCCCAAGCAGACAAGAAGGAGAACAAGTTACCCCACTTGATCCAATAGTAGCAGAGAACAAAGTGCATGTTTATACCAGGATGATGGGCAGAGCCAACACTCAGAAAATGGGGAATAGAATTCACATCAGGCTTCAGCACAGAATTGCAAGGGTCACCCACCCACTGACACATGAGGATATGTTTGTTAGGCTCAGCAAACAGCCTTGAAGAGACATTGATGAAGTTCTCAAGACCCAGCCACCTGTGCCACCTCCTGTATAAGAGAGAGAATTTATTGCAAACATACTTACAGAGAGAGGGTTGCATATTCTTCTTTGGCCAGTAGCCAGGCAGAGAGCAGACAGTAGTATACCATCCCTGGAAATAGAAACCTTTCTAAAACAGGACACAGTGAGCAAGAGGAAAAAGAATGCGACAATATTGCAACATCCAACCAAGCCAGCAGACACCAAGTTGACTGGCATCCCCAGCACTCCTGTACGGGACATCCAGCCTCTGGAACCTGTCAAGGTGCAGGACACAAACATCTAACCACCCTTGCAAAATAAGGAACCAGTCACAGGTAAGAATATAGACAGAGATCAACCAGTACAACTTAACATGAAGAAGAAAGATGGGCACCAACAGCACAAAAGTACTCACCCCCGACACATTGTATAGGACAGGTATTCTTTTGTTGGGTCTTGAGAACACCCACTATATCTCTATTAAGTCTGCCAGCCCCTACCACATGGTGCTGTTTGGTGTGAATGCTAAACCTAAGAAGAAAAGCTCCCCTGGCATAGCTATCAAACGATTACAATCTAAAGTTGTTGGATTCTTCTTTGTCTGGTGTGTGTGTCAAGTTGGATTCAGGCTTGTCTGATGTGTGTGTCAAGTTGGATTCAGGCAACAGCATCCCTTCTCTCTCTCTCTAGAGACTAGAGTGAGAGAATGAGAAAGATTACAATCTAAAGTTGGATTCTTCTTCGTCTGGTATGTGTGTCAAGTTGGATTCGTCTTTGCCTGGTGTGTTCCTTCTCTCTCTAGAGAGAATGAGAAAGATTACAATCTGAAGTTGGATTCTTCTTTGTCTGGTGTGTGTGTGTGTGTCAAGTTGGATTCGTCTTGTGGTTCAGTGGGCATGGTTTAGTGGATGTGTCTTGTACTCCTAGACAGATGGCGAGGGTTCAAGTCCTACCTAGGGTTGGATGCTTCAGAGTTCCCCAAGATGGGTGCCTCTACTTATGAGGTCGGGTGTGTGTGTCTTTCCAATTCATTGTACTCTCAAAAAAAAAAGTTGAATTTATTTTTGCCTGGTGTGTGTTTCTAGATAGATAAAGATTGATTGACATATTCTCGTGACGAACCCAACTTCAGATTGTAATCTTTCTCATTTTCTCTCTTGTCTCTCATATCTCCTTTTACTTCAAAAATTCTTTAAAAATCTCTCTCTCTCTCTCTCTCTATATATATATATATATATATATATATATATATATATATTGATTTGTAGGTCATAAACAAGTTATAAATTATATCAAGCAAGAATTTTACTTTTTCGTTTCGAAAGTCTAACAGTTGCTTTGTGGGATATGGAGGGCCCCATGGATACTATGTCATTCACTAGTAAAGTTGTTCTTTCAATATATTCAAGTCCGATGAGAATAGACTTTGATCGAACTTCTTCTAAGAACAAAAAAAATATTTCCTGTGGAAAAACTTCATACTGCATTAGAGGAGTATCGTACAATTTTAGAGAGATTGTTCATTGAATCCACTTCTATAGAATGGCGTCACTGTACAAAAATGTAAATGTCCTCATATCTCAACAACAACTTCTTTTTATGGCTAAATAAAATTAAAATCTTTTTAGGGCTACATTAAAATCTTTTATGACCAACGTTGCCCTCACGATTCTACAAACTCACTAAAAAGAACGTGTTTTAATATTTCATAAAACAAAAGTGGCCTTTCCTTGCCTGATCAAATCATGCTGATAATTCAAGCATACTATTTTTTTTTAATTTCTACATCAAACAATCATCATGGGAAAATACTTCATTTTTTTTTCTTTCGGTCTTGACACTACTATTAACAACAAGATTTTTAGTTTATACAAATATAATAAGTTTATTGTTGGAGTTAGACATCTACGGAAGCACGCGAACATCACAAGGAAGAAGAGGAAGCTTGGAGCACAACACACAACACACAATGCCGAATGTATTGCCACTAGAATGTACAAAGATAAGTAGCCCGTTAGGGCAATAGGCGTATATACAAGCCGGGGGCAAAAAACCTCATAAAGAGGGAAAAAAGTGCCCGGGTGGTGCTAGAGTGTTCACACACATCACTACCTAAATATATCAACAAATCCCCCCTGGGAGTGATGTGGTGAACAAGGAGCTGGCACTCATGTATAAGGAAGTGCCAAGCTATGTGGAATCAATCCACAAAAGGAAGTAAGCCCAAAGCTTTGCACAATGCTTCAAACTTCTCCCTAGGTGGAGCCTTCATGAAAAGGTCTACAATGTTCTCCTACATGGGCACTTATGCCAAGCTGATCTCCCCAGCAGAGAACCTCCCCTTGACATAATGATAATGCACCTCAATGTGCTTAGTGCGAGCATGGAACACAGGGTCCCTCAAAACTGCCAACGTGCTATGAACACCCAAATCAGCCATAAGGTGTTTAAGCCAGACACACTCAACAGTCGTTGTGAAAGCTGCCCTATACTCAGCCTCACAATTGGAAGTGGCCACACTAGGCTGCTTCTTGCTCAACCAAGATATACATGAGCTACCAAGCATGAAGCAAAAACCACTGGTGGACACACGAGTGTCATAGCAACCAGCCCAATTACTATCAGAAAAAGCATGCAAATCTGACGATAGTGATCCCTCTTGGGATAAAACAATCCAAGTAGCTGGGTACTGCTCAAGTAGAAAAAGATGCGCTCAACCATATGCCAATGCTTGACACCTGGGCAATGCATAAACTTGCTCATCTATGAGACAACAAACTGAATATATAGCCAAGTAATGCATAAGTAAATCAAGCATCCAACAGCTTGCTGATAGAGAACAACATCAAATGCATCTCCAACATCATGAAGACTCAATCATAAACCTGTCTCCATAGTGCAATAATGAGTCAATATATTTCATTTGACACAAAGTCATTCCACCATCAACTTGCATAAATTGAATGCCCAAATAGTAATGCAAATGCCCCAAATCAGACATCTCAAATGAGGCATGCAAATCAGCCTTAAAATCAGTAATATGCATGTCATGAGGACCAGTGAGTAGCATGTCATCAACATACACCACAATGAGCAGAAGCACATCATTAACACGTTTAACATATGAGGTGCTTTCAGTTGGACTATTCTCAAAAGAATGTGCAATGAGATAGGCATGTATCTTTTCATACCAAGCACGTGGTGCTTGCTTTAAACCGTATAATGCCTTCTTTAACCTGCACGCTTGTTTTTCATGCCCTTTCTGCACAAAGCCTTGGGGCTAAAAAAGATACACTTCTTCATGCAAGTCACCATTCAAAAATGTTGTTTAAATGTCCAACTTATGTACATTCCAACCATGATGAGCTACAAGTGCACAAAATGCTACGAACAGTAATCATTCGGCAAGTAGGAGCAAAGGTTTCATCAAAATCAATGCCTCTTTCCTACACATAACCCTTTCAAAAGCCTAGATTTATACCTGTCAACTGTTACATCATGTTTATGCTTCAGCTTATATACCCACTTCCAATGGCCTTCTTGATAAGAGGCAAGTCACATAAAGACCAGGTACCATTTTTCATTATAGCATCATATTCAGATTGCATTGCAGCCATCCAATGTTCAAAATTTTGTGCTTCATCAAACGAAATAGGTTCAGTCTCATCACAGAGACTAGAGGCAGCCATAGCATAGCAAGCTGATGCAAAAGAGGCACTATGAGAGTATGATCAAGTACGATATGACAGAGGTGCATCTAATTTGTTGTCACGCAAGGTCTGCACCAACCATTTTGGCATAGTTTTTTCTTGCTCAATATCAGCTCTCTCATCAACAAGTGCATCATGTAAATCTACATAAAAAATGGAATGATCTGCATCATCACATGAAATGTGCAAAGGTTGAGAAGTTGCCTCATTAGGACCATCACTAGACTATCCACCTGTAAAAAGAGGCAGCAAAGTATCATACATGTCTTTGGAGCTAACAGATGTCTCCTTAGTACATGAAAGCAATGTTTGAATAACATATTCCACAAAAACAACATCACGACTAACCAGAATACGTTTAGTCTGTGGATGATACCGATGATAGCCTTTATTTTCAGAACTATACCCAACAAAAATACATTTTACTACTTTATCATCCAAATTTCTACGATGTTGTTCAGGCACTAATGCATATGCCACACAACCAAAAACATGAAGATGAGCAACAGATGGCTTGCGACCATGCCAAGCCTCATATGAAGTGATAGACTACAACACTTTAGTGGGATACTTGTTCAGTACATATGCTACACACATAAGAGCCTCAAGCTAGAAACTATGTGGTAAAACTTGAATCTTGGCCATACACCTCGCCATCTCCATGAGTGACCTGTTCTTTTGTTCAGCAACTCCATTCTGTTGAGGTGTATACGACACTGTACACTAATGTTTTATCCCACGTTCAGCCAAAAATGCATTAAAGTCAAAAGACATATATTCCCCCCCTCAATCAAAATAGAGGGTGCCCATTTTACATGCTGACAGATTTTCAGCCAAAACCAAAAACTATTTGAAGCACATAAACACTCATACTTTGCCTTCAATGGATATACCCATGCATGCCTGGAAAAATCATCGATGAAAGTGACCAAGTAAAGATAGTTGCCAAAAGAAGGTGTCTGCATAGAACCACAGACATCACTATGTACAACCATCATCTTCGACACCATCTCCATCAGCTCAAGCACTTGTATTTACAGTACCTGTATTCGCAGGTGTAAGAGGACATCTTTCAATATCCAACACAATATTCCATAGTCCTTTTATGACCAATACATGACGTGTCATATAAGCCCATAATGGGTAGTTGGTACCATCCAAATTATCCTCAACAACCAACATACAGAATACATCACTACTTTTAGCCATGGCCGGTGACTAAAATATTTTGATGTAGAAAATTAGTTGTATCTCAAAAAGTTGAACATAACTGCCGAGATGAATTCTGTTAAACATGTAGCAGACTTTGAGATGCTTATACTGGTGCACGGAAAGTGGTATATACCTTTGGCACAAAAAGATGAAATAGCCTACATAAACACTGTGATAGTGCATTCGGAGGTAGAAACGAGCTCAAATCATGATTTCGGCACCATGAAATGAAGTTGTTTTGATCTCTAAGACACGTTGAGTATGCTTACCAAATTTCGTGCGATTATGAGACTACAACCGGAGAGGTCTAGACAGCACCCTAGATGAAGCGAAAACCTACTCTGATACCAATTATTGGAGTTAGACGTTTGCAAAAGCACGTGAATAGCACAATGAAGAAGAAGAAGCTTGGAGCACAACACACAATGCTGAATGTATGACCACTAGAATGTACAAAGATAAGTAGACTATTAGGGCAAAGGTGTATGTACAAGCTGGGGGGAAAAACCTCTTAAAAAGGGAAAAAAGTGCCTTGATGGTCCTAGAGTGTTCACACACATCACTACCTAAATTTATCAGCACTTACTTTTGACAATAGGGCTAGCTATACAAATAGAAATCGACACTATAAATCCATATATCTACATCCATTGATTTTGGCCGACATAGGCACATCAAAGAAGGAAAGATTTCATCATTATCATTTTTTTGAAAGAAAGAGAAAGATTAAATTAACAGAGGAGGTACATACTGTGCAGTAGGCAAGAACCCACACAAGCACCCAAAGTTACAAAAAGGACATCATGGTCAATCTTCTAGCAGAATACAAAGGGAGCAATGGCCTCTTCCATCTAGTAAAGCTATCTTTGACTAACAATCTATGAACCCCAATTTCCTTAGTTGGGACCTTAGAGATATGCTTAATACAATCATAAGAGGCTTTTTTTGAAGTCTTAGGTAGAGGAAGGAGGTAATTCCTATTGCCATTAAAAAAGATGGAGTTATTCCTACTGAGCCAGATGGACCATAAGATATAACCTCTCCAAACATTCCAGAGGAGAATATCCAAGTTTCTGCAGCAACCCAGCATCACATCCAGTTTATTAGTTTGGGGAGACCCTTAGCTTGCAAGAAATACTCCACAGCCAGCCAAAATTCCTTCACATGCTGACAATCAAAGAAAAGGTGGGAAACATCTTCCACACTGCCACAGTATGTATACAAACCCCCATCATATATTATCTTTCTGACTCTAGGGCCAATCCATAAACCATAGTGAGTTATGAGTCATCGCAAGAAAGAAGGTTTGCTCCAATCAAGAAATACCCAAAGAGATTTGAATCTATAGGACCATTGATTTCTAGACCAATTAATATTCCATCTGATGTTAAGCTTCCCAATAATACTGTCTACAGTGCTTGTTCTCTTTTTGCAGAACTTTAGCATGATTACAACAACATCACCAATCTTCAAGTGTTTAGCTTGTCATTTCTCCGGCTTACTTTCCAAAATCTTCTTATGAGAGCAGATAACCTGAAAACAAGAGGGAGATATGTTAGCAAGAGCATACAGAGATTTGTCAAGCATCACCTTGTCATTCTCCATGAAATCTTTTGAGGACTTGATCCTAGCTTTATGAAGTTTATGTTCATTTATAGAAAATTTGCAATTATTCCAGAGGGCAAGCCAACCAAACCAAGGGGATTCCTACAAGTAGAAACTAGAAAAGTCAGAAATGGGGATAGGGGGGAAAAATTTTCCTTGAATTTCTATTAGGCATTCGAGAAACTGCACACCAGAGTACTGCCAACAGGAGAGAAGGGTTGGGGAGAGACAATAATCTCCCAGATCTCCAAGTTAGACAAAGCCTTGTAATTAGTGAGATAAAACTTTTTAACATTCCTTTTCAGAAGAGGAGCCCAAACATCATTGCTATTCAAACACCTATATATCCATTTGGTAGCCAAATTGTCTGCCATTTTGCTAGGACCCGAGATACCTAATCCCCCCTGAGACTTAGGCAAGCAACAGGTGGACCAAGCAAGTTTATCCACTTTATTTTAATGCACATTCCCTCTGTTGCTCTAGCACAATGGTGAGAACCACATTAAGAAGCTCCACCTCCTTAATGTCAATCCGCGGAAGAGATAGGAGTGATATGAAGATCGTGAATATGAGATGAAGTGAGAGTGATGGTGAGAAGCATAGAGATGCACACACACATACACACACACAACGAAGAGACAAGCAAGACACAATGGAAGGTAGGAAATCAACTCTATTACTCAAGAACACTCTTACAAGCTCAAAATAGCTCTAAGCTCTTCTCTACTCATACAAGCTAACCTCAAAAATGAGCTCTCTAGCTCTTTTTATAGATTCTAGACTAGTTTTGACCGGTTTCACATCTAATGACCGACATAGTTAAAAAATAGGTTCTAGGTGCTATTTGAAAGGGTAAACGGTGTCTAAAAATAACAAAAAATTGGTACGCTCATTCTACCTAAGCTCTTGAAGCTCGAGGACTCCTCGGCTTGCACAAAATGGAGCTATAAATTACAAAAAGGGTTTTGCTATGTTACATACGGTACAAAAGTGATGAAAATCAGTGTTGGAGGTTTTTGAAAAGTATTTTGAAATATATTTGTTTGAAAAAATGATTCGACTGGCTCACTCCTACTTCGTTGTGCTCTGTCTTCACATGCTTCCGCGTCTTCTATGCCTCTGACTACTGCCAACACCCCCCTCCCTCTTGCTTCTGTCATCCTCGATAGAACCTTGTTGTGGGGTCTGTCGGATGTAATTTTGTAGGAGGTCCTGAGCGAGGGTGTGCTCTGATATGTGAATTCCTTGGGCCAGATCTGCCTCGAGTTTCTCCCAATCTATTGGTTGTGGTTCATTTGATGGTAGGAGTCTGTAGTGTGTGGAGTATACCATCTGTTCACAGGCAAATAATTGAAGCAAGTATGTGGGCCTGCTGATGAACACTTTTGAGTGATATTCCGAGAAACCGATTTTGAACATTTCTTCGAAGGTCTGCTTATAGCACGCCGGTAAGTATTTGATTCGGCAGTGCCAGGAATAACACACCCGGAGCGATCGTGTCGTGCTCATGTCATAAGCTAAATCTAGATTGCCATGCTCGAAACCTGGGGTGTTTACATGTGGTGCCTTGATGCGGCGGAAGACTTTGAAGACCATCTGCATCATGTCACATATCTTGACAGTCATATGTGCTGCTACATCGTCCATCTGTTTTAAGCGAGGGAGCCAGTGGCGAATCGTTTCCATCATGTAGCCTACTGTGGGTGGTCCTGTGGGTGGCCTGACATAAGGGTAATTGAGCCAATCCTGGAATTGCTTGTTGTTCTCTACTTTAATGGCAAATGCCTTCCAGGAGCGGCGATGTGGCACGGGTCCCCAACATCGATTGTACCTCAAGTGGAGAGGGGCCTTGACCCAGGTGCTCATCATCTCTGGATATTCGTGTAATAAATCCTTGCGCCAATCTGGTTGATATATTTCTCCTCGTTGCACATCTAGTTTCTTGCCAGTTTCTTTTTCTATGGCCAGTTTCGTGGGAGGGCTTCTTGCCAGTTTCTTTTTCTATGGCCAGCTGATATTCCACAATTACCATAAAATAAGGATTGTATTGTATCTCGTGCCCAGATATGTACCTGCGAGGGGCCAAGTGAGCAAAATAAGGAGATTGTAAAATTCTTTCTTCTGTCATTGCCATTGCATGTAACTACGCTTCTACACGTGCTGAGTGGGTTCTTCCAAGCTCTTCAACTGTCTTCATCCATGCGGGAGTAGGAAGTTCAAAAGTCGTCTGGCCTTTGGTCGTGACTCGTCCGCCTGGGATGGGTTGGGGTTCATATGCTTCTTCAAAAGTTTCCTCCATTGGAATAGTCATTGTTTCTTCCTCTGCTAGTATTTCTGGTGGGCAGTTTGGCCTGGGGGGTGCTTCATATACTGCTATATGTGATTGAAGAGTTAATACCTGGGCCCGTAGAGCGTTGAGTTCCTCGATGATGTCAGGAGACGGGTCCGCAGGAGCTGGTAGTCCTTGTGGTATAGGTGCTCTTAACTGCAA